>JABUQX010091734.1:0-15000 GCA_015478945.1 Trachelipus rathkii | reverse complement strand
GTGTGCTTCCGTGCCATCCCCGCCCCTCGTTCACTATATTCTCTTGTCTCAATACTAGCCACTTTCCCTCAGTGTGGAAGCTCCGCACATGTCCCAACCTATTTCCGAAAAAAGAAGCGCTATGATCCTTCTTAACTATTCTTGCATAGCTCTCACTTTATTCTAATCTAAGATTCTTGAACGTCTAACTCTGACTTCTTAGATTATCTGGAAAAACTCATTCCTTTCTTTCCGATAGCAAGTACGGCTTCAGCGCTCGAGTTCTTCTGGCGATATATTTTCCCCTATCTAACCTATTTATGGTTTTCAGCTCTTAGGAACTACGGGAGACTTGCGTGGTGGCGCTTGACATATCCAAGACATTGAACGGTATGGCACGCGTCACTGCTCTCCAAGCTCCCCTCCTTTGGCGTTCCTCTTTCTTCATTGCTTAGATTAGTCTACCTTTCTTTCAATAATCTAAATATCGGTTTGTTGGATGGGCGACTTCTTCTTTTTCGCTCAATTGTGGTGTTCCTCAGGGTCTGTCTTATCTCCTACTTTATAACTACTTTTCATTAATGATTCTTCCTCACGCTGCACATCTAACTCTATCCACTCATTACCGATGAATCGACCCTTCATTTTCAACTCATTTCAATTCTTCCCTTTCTTACTTCTAGAATTGCCTCTCTTCTTAATCTTTCCTATTCGTATTCTGCGCTGATCTGGATAGAATTTCCGGATGCGGTCGTCTCAACCTTGTGAAATGTCAATTCTTTAAAAACCTAACTTCTGCAAATCTCCTTCTCTAAAACGCTTTCAACTTTCCATCTCTTTCGACGGTTCTCTCGTCTCTCCTGCATTGACAATATAAACATCATTGCCCTAACATAAACAAAAAATGTCTGAAACCTCACATCACAAACGGTTGCTAGGGCGGCCTCAAAAGGAACTGGGAGTTCTGTTTTTAGAGACTGCGAGACTTTTTTTTCCCTCTTCCTCAGTTGCTCAGCTATTACAAGGGTCTTCATCCGCCCCTTGTAGGAGTTTACTGCTCTATATCTGGGGCGGGAGGCTCTGTTTCACCGCTTTTGATAGGGTCGAGTCAAAAGGCCAAAAGCTTATAAACTGTCTTTGTGCTTATCTCATTATTCTATAGGCAACAAACCCAAGCAAGTGGCTCGAGGGAAAGCTATCATTTGCCGTTACCACCACCTTTACGACGCCTCGTAGGCACAAGGAGTGCTGTTATCGGTGTTTATATTTTGTTATATTGGTATCTCCATGCTAGTCTCTGTGGTGCTTCCTTCGTTTCCCTCCACCTCTGTTCTGTTGGAATTCTCTTCATTTCTGCATGCCTGCCTCTATTTAAAATTTCTCCCTTTCACTTTAAAGCCTGCGTCTGTGCTCATTTTCGGCGTAATTTGCGCTAGAGAATGAATTTGAGCGTACTACACCCTCTCCTGAATAGGGCTCTGACTGTGAATGGTGGTGACAACTGCTAAAAAAAATCCTTAGGTGGGCGCAGATATTTGGCAAATGAACTAAATTCCCCTACTCACCCCATCCAACACATCATTCAGATTATCCCAGAAATCGCACTCTTCACATTACCCTCAGATGGACCATTATGTCGCAACACACATACTTTTACCTTATTCAAATTAATTAAACTTTGTAGTAATTCTTAGCACTCACACAACAAAAAATCTATCATAGCTCTCTACCACAAGTCGCTCATCAGAATTGCAAATCTTTTATCCCCCTCTCATTTCTTTAAACACCAACACAAACACATTTCACACCACACACTCATTTTCACCGTTCCTTCCATCTTTGTTTCATTCACTACCAAATCAAATTTGCCCTTTTTAAATCATCCATCACCTCTCTCTCTTCTCCTCAACATTTATTCCTCTGACATTCATGTACCCATACGATTCATACATTTTCGCCAAAAGATAGAACGCCGCTTACGGCGTTCACGACCTTCTGCTGAGCTATGCATTGGCATTCCTGGCAAAAGATAAGTGGTAGTGGGCAGCCAACCCAACTACCACCATCACTTATATGTACCGGAACTGAAATGCTTACCCAATTTTAGCACGAATTGTTATAAACTATCATATTTCATATAAAAGTACTTTGTTTACAAAACATTGGAATCATCGCTTTTTGTGGAGCACCGTGGTTTTGATAAACAGAAAAGAATGAGCGAATGGTTTATATTACAATAATGATCAACTATTGTGATGGAGGTTATCGATTTGGAAGAAATTAGATGTAATCCAATTTTATTGAATGAATCATTCATCAAACCAAACGGACCTACCACGCCGCCATCATGTTTGTTTTACATTTTTTCGTAAGGACGTGCTTTAATTCGGCAAGCATGGGAAATAACAACTTATTACAGAATTAAGGAAATTCCTTACGTTGGTGAGCATTTTTTTACGATTTTGCGCTTTTTGACAAAAATGAACGCAAACTCGAGCATTCTTACGTTTCGTAAGCACAAATGCAAAATGGAAAACGGCTTTAATATTTTTATAGGTATGAAGCTTTTTATTAAAATAAAGTTTTCTTTTGAATTTTATCAAAAAAGACCCGTTATCTTTTTTGTCATTTGTGCTTACGCTGGATAAGAAATGCTCACTCATTTAGGACGAATTTCGTGCATAAACGAACGCTTGCTTACAAACATTTGGAATCAGCTGTTGTGATGGACAACGTTTTTCGAATGAGCGAAAATAAAAAGATAACAAATATTTTTTTTTTATATTGTATATAGTAAAGAATCTTCTTGCAAATTGTAATCATGTTAAATCATAAAAGATAGTAGCTAAACTTTATTAATACTTACTGGAAAATGGAAATGAAATATTTTTTGAATAAACAAAAACATAAAAAAGTCATTAATATTATATTTCATTTACTATTCCTTAAAGATACTATTTTAATTTATATAATATACTTGGGCACAAAAAAATATGAAATAAATGACTAAGATATTGTTGTACAGGGAATGCAAGTCCTGAGTTGCCTAA
Organism: Trachelipus rathkii; assembly: GCA_015478945.1. Classification (NCBI taxonomy): domain Eukaryota; kingdom Metazoa; phylum Arthropoda; class Malacostraca; order Isopoda; family Trachelipodidae; genus Trachelipus; species Trachelipus rathkii. Next base: position 11,971 of record JABUQX010091734.1, on the reverse strand, counting down.
GCAGTAAACAAATGTTCTTATCTTATTACGTGTATTTATTGCTTATTATATTATTATATGTCGCAACCACACAAATTGTACCTATGTCAAACTTAAATTTAACTTTTAGATTTTAGTACTCAGACACACAAAATCTACCATAGCTCTCTTACCACATGTCCGCCTCATCAGAATTTTGCAATCTTTCTATCCCCCTCTCATTCTTTAAACACCAACAACAAACAGATTTCTCACCACACCACATCACACCAGTAGTAAAATCATTGTATCACTCACAACTAGCAAATTCAAATTTGCCCTTTCTAAATGCATCCATCAACTCTCTCCTCTTTTCCTCAAATTTATTCCTCTGACATTCCATGTATCCATACGATTTAATTACATTTTCGCCGAAAGATAGACGGCTTACGGGGATCACGACCTTCTCTGAGCTATGCATTAGCGATTCCTGGCAAAAGATAAGTGGTAGTGCAGCCAACCCAAACTACCACCATCACTTAGTCGCTGGCCCTATAATTCTTTTCACGACATCGTCAGTATATATACGATGTCTCGCCAATTTTTTCTCCCTATCACATAATGTTTTATATATGTTTTTATTTGGTATTGTTCTGTATATGATGTTATCTAGATGTAGTTGGTGTTGTGATATTGAGTGACAAGTTTGTTTATTTTATCGATATGTGTGATAAAAAGATGGATTTATTTTTTTCTTTGTCTTCAATATTTGTCATGGAGGATGAGTGTTTGTGATATAAAACTGCACGAAATCGATTAAGGTGTCGAAACGCAAATTATATCATACGACACGCTGTGGAGAATGTTCATAACAATTTGGAATGGGTCCAAATATATTATAATATTTAGTTTTTTCTTAGTAAGTATATAATATATATATATATTCATATAATATATATATTATATACTAGTACTTATTATATATATAGTATATATATTTATTTCCTTAAGAAAATAAGAATTTTTTTATATTATTATATTATTTTCTATTTATTTTATATTTTATATATTTATTATTTATTATTATATTATTATTATTTATTTTTTTTTTTTTATTTAATTATTTTTTTTTTTGATTTATTATTTAATATTATTATTCGTGGCTTGCATATCTATATTCTGCTTTATTGTTGGTATACAAACATTTCTCTCTCTAACATCTAAAACTCCATAATCCTCTTTTGCTCCTGTCTTGAAAACCCAGATGCTAGGGAATTCATCCTCTAACTCGTTTTAATATGTCCAACTAAACTATAACTTATGTCATAATTTCCGTCTAAAGGGTGGAGTAGTGCCTCATGTTAATCAATAAATCACTCGAATTAACAAGGCGTCTTCGAGAATCTATACGAATCTCCAAACTTCGCAGTGTCTGTCGTGCTAAAAATCTTTCTTCCTTCTACGCATTACATAATCTGTGCTTCTGCTCTTTAACATTACTCTATAACAGAACAGATCTATACTACGCCTTTTTTGTGAATTACTCTTGACTACTTCTCACGAGCACTGTTTATATCTTCTCAGTCCCAATACTGAGTCCTCTTATTTAGTGGGATTCAATGACACAACATGAATGGTTGGGTCCTCTCATACTGATTAGGTGGGGAGGAGGCCGAATCATTCAGCATTCTCACCGATCTGGAGCAACTAATTAAAGAACCCACCAACATTGCCGATCGTCCCAACAAATTCTTGAACACACTTGACCTTATGTTCACCATAGTTCTTCTTCTCATATAACAAATACACACCTTCGCTTGCTATGTTAATCTGGACCACAAACCCTTATATCTCTTAATTGTCGTAATACTTTCTCTCCAACAGCTCCAATCCTGCCCTACGCCGTTTTTCATCTGGCACTTTGATCGTGCCGATTGGCGCGGGGCTGCGCGCGTTGCTCTACGCGTAACTACTATTCTATAATTTGGAATGACTGTTTGTCTCTGTGCGCTCTCATACTGCTGGCCGAATAAGTGGGAGCTGTAATCGTTGAATATTTCATTTTTTTTTTTTAAAAATGGTTTATTGAATGAGCAGGTTCTGATATCATTCTCTGATCTAAAATCATAATATACTTCTCCTGTTTAATCCATGGTTCGATCGTGTCTTTGTTCTCTGGTCCTTAATCAATAGGCAATCAGATGATGACGGTGAATATCGGGAACTTTAGTGTGTGATATCAATAAATATTTTTCTCTGTTCTCCTATCACTCTTGCTAATTTTCATTCTGCTAGAATCGTTGCAGGGATACTCTTCGACGAGCAAAGCGGGCTTTCATCTAACGAAACGAAAGTGCGCTACCTCCTTGGTTCTCCCTTACTGATATACCTCTTTCTGGCCTTTTATTTTCGACAAAACATCTCTAACACACTTCTAAGTTTCAAATCTGTCTTTCCTCCTCTAATTTCGCTACTTAACTCGGTTCTTTTGCTATTCTCCAAACCTAGAAAAGCCATCTTCTTCGCCTCCTATTTCCTCTAACTCAACCCTTGGACGAATTCTGGCATTCCTCATCCTCCTATCCTTTCTCCTCTCAAACGTTGATGCTATGCCACTATAGCCTTGTGATTACATTCGATTCGGGTGCATGGGCTACCTGAAATCTACGAACGTTAGAAAGGCCATATTTAAAAAAAACAAATAAAAAAAAATCCAAAACTGACGGAGTCTTTAAACATTATTAAGGCCCCCTATATATATATATTATATATATTATATATATATATATATAATTATAATATTATATATATATATATATTATATATATATAGTAATATATATAGTCGTGTAGCCCGGATGGCATTCCTACCCGATTTTGAGTGAGGAGTTATGCTTCCTGTAGCTTAATCCCTCGCCCTCGTTTACATACATATTATTCTCTATATGTCTCAATACTAACCACTTATCCCTCACAGTGTTGAAGCACGCATCATAGTCCAACCTGTTCACTCGGTAAAAAAGGAAGCCGCTTATCTGACCCTTTCTTAATATCGCCACTTATAGCTCTTACTTAGTTATATTTCTATCTAAATCTTTGAAACTTCTATCTCATACTCTCATATCTTGATCATTACTGAATTCAATTCTATACTTCTTTCTACATTCAGCCTCACAGTACGGCTTCGCGTCGAGGTTCTACTGGCGAATGAATAACTTTCCTATACTTACGATTAGCGTGATTTTTTTACTCGACCTTAGGACTATCGAGGGAGACTGGTTATATATAGGTGGCGCTTGATACTATCCCCAAAGCATTATTTGACCGTTAGGTATATATTTATATCCTTTATATCCCGTGAAAAGCGCCCTGTTGCGAGCTGTCTGTCTACCGAAGTTTTCCGTCATCTTGTAGAGTGTTTAAATCCTTCTTCGTATATAGCGCTACTCTATGCCAGTTTCTTTCCCTAAATCGCTCAATATCGGCGTGTTGTTAAAGAGTACGACTACTATCTTCTTTGTTTCTGTCAATAGTGTGTTCCTCAGGCTTCTGTCCTTGTAATTAAATCTCTATTCTTTATTCCTACTTCATTAATTTATTCTTCTCATGCTGCAAATCATCTACACTCATACATCGAGAATATGACACGATTACTCACAACCCCTATCAATTCCTTTCTAAATATTTTCAATTCTGCCCGTCCTTTCTTTTACTTCTAGATAATGGCCTCTAACGCTACCTAACACTCCTCTATCACTACCACCACAACACTTACTATATCTCACACCGCTACGACACATCTCGACGGACACACGATAGAGAAACTATTCACCAGCACAGTGCAAAAAAAGAATAAAGAAAAAACACCTAAAAAAAAAAATAGAGTAGTATAAAAATTCAAAGTCTACTTTATATAAGATAAATCTTTTATTATTTCTCTTATCTAAATTACATCACACCTCTCTCTAGACAATTCCTCTCTTAATGAGCTTTCCGTAACTCTTCGACGGGATACTACTCGTTGCGTAATTTCACCTAGTTGAGCAAATTACTACACACACTTGCCTTAAGCTTTATAAACAAGAAAAATAAATGTTTCTCTTGGAAACTCTCACATCGACAAACGTGTGGATAAGGGCTTGGTCTCTCTCTAAATATAAACTATTGGAGATTTCTGATTTGTAGACTTTGCAGTAAGACTAGGTTTTTCACCTTGCTCAGCTCTCCAGCTTATGTTACCAGGTAGAGCCTCATCCAGCCCTTGTAGAGAGAAGTAATAAAGCTCTCATATCTGGGGGGGGGTGTAGCTGTGAGATAAATATGGGAGTTTCTCAATCACAAGAGTGCTCTTTAGATTATAGGTGAGTGTGGGTCGAGTCAAAGGCCAAAAAGGCCTTATATAAACTGTTATATCTATATGTATATACAAGCTTCCATTGACCCCTTCTATCTTTGCACGGGAAACCTCACTAGTTATGTTTCTGTTTTTTATTTTTCTTTTTGTTCGTATAAAGTTGTAACGCCCGAACGGCAGAGACATAGCGATGCCTCCCTCAGCAGGGAGCTCTTCAATTCTCCTACCTTCCCACCGCTTATTAAACGCACTGCTCCTCAGAACTAAGAACTTCGGATTTTTTCTGTATCTGCACATGAGTTTTGTGTTGAGTAGAACCAGGTTTAAAACTCCAGGTTAGTGTTATCCCCTAGCGCGGTGTTCCTTCTTTCCCTCTGACCCACAATCTGGTTCTGTTGTAATTCCTCATTCCATCTTCTGTGTTCTCACTGCAATACTTTTGCTGAATTTAAAATCTTCCCCCACTCCTCATAAGCCTTCGTCTGTCCACATTATGCCGATGATTTTCTAGTTAGTTGTTGACTCTGAGGCGTGCCAACACCCCTCCTCTTAGAATAGGGCTCTACCACCAACCCCCACGAGTGGTCGGTGACAACCCCGTTAAATCACAAGTACAAAACAAATAGACCACAAAAGAAAAAAGACAAAATAATAACAAAAAAAAAAACACATAAAAAATAAAAAATTCTATCACTACTATATATATATATAACAGGCCTGTTAGTCAAATCCATATAAACCTAATAAAAATAAAATCCAGCTTCTCTCATCATTATACTATGAAAAATCGTTCATATTAATTCAATGTAAAGATTGGACCTTCATTAAATCGATACATGTATATATATAATTATTACCTATCTACTCAATTTCTAAACGCACCCTGTTCTTTACCAATCAGTCCTTCAGTCACTCGACGCACATGTTTATATATTTAGTAACCTATACTATAATAAATTGACATATACTTGAGAGTTTTAATAATTTCCAAAACTTACTATTATCATTTATTTCGTTCAATTACACCGGCAAAAATTAATCACGGCAAAAACATTGCGCGAACCGATGACTGAAGTCCCAGATAGATTACCGCTCGGAAAAAATAAATAATTATCGGCCAATTTTTTGTGACTCCACTAGTTTTATGACTCTAACAGTATCTGCGCGATTAAATCGTTCCTTACCTCTCCACTATTCAATTTACCTCGGAACTATTAATATTAATAAAACCCTCCATATTAAAACGCTTTTTTTATCAACAACGTTATCCAAATATAGACTCTATATATCACAAATCTTCAGCTCTGCACATAGATTCTTGATACTATCTTTATTAATATCCATAAGTTATAATTTTCAATCTATAATATCCTGAAAGTATTTACCATTCTTCTAGCTTATCCTCTAAACTTACTAACCATTACACCTTCCTCCTTACAAAAATGACCTCATCCCCAAAATACCTATTATTTCTTGCTCATCAAATTATACCTACTAACAATCATATTATTATAATGATCACCTTCTATTCGTTATTAATCTCCTAAATTATGATTAGGCAGTATTCTACGTAAGTGTTCCCTTTCGTATCCACTTTCACTCACATTCATTTCATTACATAGTTATACAAAATATATATATATAGTCAACCATGTTACTCATATTACTAATATTATTCTTAATGACTAGATTCCCTTTGTTAAATAATAGTTACTAACTACCATTATTAATCTCATTATACCCTCCCAAAATATAGATATCATTATTATTTAAACTCTTTATATTTATTCACCTTCTCATTACAATATATGCATTACTTTAGTTATATTTCATACTTTGATATATATATAAATTTATCAATACTTATACTTACATTAAAATTTATCACTAAACACCTTATTATTGAAACCTCAATCAATGTGACTTTCATTATTAAGTACATTATCAATAACTCAACGCTTATATATACTTTTTTATATACTTTTAACCGCTTGCTATAACTACCTATCTACATATCCAACAACTCCGCCGTTAATCATTATTTATACTTAACTTATATACTATATATATATATAACATTCCTTAACATTAAGCACATCCATCATACTACTTATTTTATGTCTATAATATTTATATACTATAACAACTACGTCTTACTATACTTCCATTTCAACTTGTTCACATATTTCTAATATACTGATTATATATATTAGCAAGCGTGAGCTTACTTAAATACTATTATATAAGTATCCCTATAGCTACTTGTTACCACTTTATATACTTATCACTCTTAATATCATAACCCATCATATTATATAATTACTTCTTTATATATTATCTCCTATTATTCACTTTCCATAACCACGCCCACTACTAAATACTATAATAATATTTTACATTAATATCAAATAACTTAAGCATAATTATTTTCGTAATAATCCTATTATCTCATACCACTACTCACTGATTATAACATCGCAACACATACTTTCAACATCTCTCTCTCTCTCTCTCTACTCTCTATATCTCCTATCTCTCTCTTCTACTCTCTCTCTCTTCTCTCTCTCTATATACTATATATATTATATATATATATATATATAATATATATATTAAATATATATATTAATATATATATTAATATTATTAGTTATATCCCTCACGTAGTTTAAATGAGTGATATACTAAGGTGCTGGAGTGAAGAGGAATGAAAGAGATATAATAGTTGTGATGAGAAGAATTGATAAAATTAAGGAATAGGAACGTTTAAGTGTAGTTAGGTGATGTTTCTGAAGAATAGGACATAAAATGAGACAGATTTGTCCTTTGGAAATGATGGAATGATAAGTCAGTAGGTATAGCACTGATAGTATAATGAGATATTGAGAAGTATGCTGGGAATCACGATTCTCACGGTGAGAGACCCGAAGGAAAACAGTATTACAGTTATCAGTTAAAGTGAATTATACAATAATGAGATATGAAATAATGTGATCTTTTGAGGAAGAAATGGAGATTAGTAATATAATAGAGATAGTGAATAATAGGAGTTTGAACTATAATAGGTATGTGAATACAATAGGACTGTGAAATGGCACGGATGATTTTTGGAAGGGGATTTGGTTGTGGGCTCATTGTCCCAAGTGATATAATGAACTCCTACCAATACACGATATAAGTGAATAACATATTATCTGACCTGATGTGAAGGATTTCAAAGATTGTTATTAGGAGTGTGTTCCGATGAAAGTATCAAAGTTGAAATTAATATATAGACCATGACCACAGAAGAACATATCATAAAAAATATAAAGAGAGAGAAAGGAAAGAGGAGAAAAGGGTTAAGCTTTCCCATAATCCGACTTCGTGTCATGCAATATCATATCCACATATTATTTAACCTATTTGATGTGTTTATCATCTGATAAAAAATATTAAGCCCGGTCCACAACGATTGACGGACTTGAGGGAACGACTTGTCCGCGCGGACTTTATGATATATATATGTCCGTACTAGGGACAGGTCCGCGTGAAATCATAAGTCACGCCTCCACTAACGAGGAACGACTGACGAACAACTTTTATAAAAGAAAACGAATAATTTTTAAAAAATTTTGAAAATGGAATATTATATATTGGAAAACTTATATTATATTTTCTTCACTATAATGTAGTACTATATTCATATAAAAATCATATAATAATATATATATATATTTCAATAATATAATATATATATATAATATAATATAGATTATTATATATATAATATAATATATATAATATATATTATATATTTTAAACAGGATCTAATACATTACACAGAAGTAAAATTTAAATTTATCTTTTTAATAACCATAATTATTTTTTATCCAGAGCATATACACTAATACTCCAAAACCACCATACAGGTCAAGTACATTATGATTAAATTAACTATATATTAACACTCTAAGTTATATACACACAAAAACACTACACTACAACACACACACCCACACACACACAACACACATACACCACAACACACATAAGAATCATACACACACACACTATCACCTACACACAAACACCTATTCTATATAATTATAATCTAAAGGGAATTTCATATGATGGATTTTGAGATTAGATTATTATTTACTGTATACTTAGTATATTATACTATTTTTAAGCTAAATTGATATAAATATTATAAAATTTTGCTATTAAATATATATAATATATAATAATTGATTAATTAAATATAATATAATATTATTTATTAATTTAAATTGGAAAATATATACCGGATAAACATAAGCCTAACATTAATAATACATAAGCATAAACTATTAGACTATAGACATGATCATGACATGATCATAGACATACTAACTATGACTATACCATGACATACATTGAATGATGACCACCGACATGACTATGAGACATTGAATAATGACTCATTAACTAATGACCATGATATAGACATTGACATACTATGACTAATGACAATTGATCATGACATGATCAATGGATCAATGACATGGACATGACCTAATGATAATGGATCACATGACATGACATATATTAAATTATATATATAAAAATATAATATATATATATAATATAATTTTAATAATATTAATATATAATATAAAATTATAAATTTAATTATTAATATAATATATTAATATAATATAATATAACCAGAAAATGTAAAATAATATGAATATTATTTATAATTATAATAAAAATTATAATATTAATATATTAAGATATTTAATTATTATTATCAAGGTAATCATATCATCGCCCTAATATCAATGAGTGATGCTAGTCTAACCTATAAAGTAAATATATATATACCGAATATATATATTGGACAATGTAATCGATTTTTTTTTCATATAATTAATCTCATTCTATATAAATAATATAGCTGTCAGAAAAGTGTTTCCATAATAAATCAGTCTTATTATTATTTTTTATATATAATGAATACTCCTTATAGACTAAATAAATTAATAATAGTAGACACTCTAGACTAATTAGTTAACACTATCATAAAATGTCTACTACTATAATACTATGTATGACGAGCAATTTCTAGATAGCTAATGACAATAAAAGTAATATATATGAGTAAACGTTAAAAACTACTAAAATGTTGCTATATATATATAGGATTGATATTAAAATTTGAGATTATTCCAATATAAAATATAATTTATTAATATAAAATAATATATTATAATGTGACAAGAAAATAAATTTATTTAAAAATTATTTTCACTTTATAATAATAATAAAGCATTATAAAATAAGCGAAAAGCCTCACTTCTAATTAATACATAGCATTATATCATTCAATATTTTAAGCATTACCAATGTTATATGAATTATAATAAATTTCTAGTGTACTAAAATATATTGCTGCTATGTAATATAAATGTTATTCAATAACTAATTTTATAATATATTTATATAATTTTAATTAATATTATTAATTATTTAATATTATATATTTATATAAAATTATTTATTATTATTATTATTATTATTATTATTATTATTTAATTATATATTTTAATTATTATATTATTTAATTATTATTATATATTAGCGGTAAATCATATATAAGAAGTATATCCCCTGAGTACAATTATGTATAATCTCGAAAACTAAGATATAGATATATAACAATGAAATAACTGATAATAATACATATATATAGTAATAATCAGCGTTATATAGAAATTGTAATGGATAAATGTGAGAATATATAATTATATAAAATTTATATTACTTTTTTTATTTTAATTTTTATATATATCCAAAATTATATAATAAGTACAATATAAACTAATTAACAATATAGAATACTAAGCGCTAAATGAGAAATATGCTTTGGAAATAAAAGATTTTTAATAATTTTTTATAAACTAAAGATAATACCCCAGGGTAACCGCAAAGATGCAAAGAGTCGGGTTCTCTCGGCCTCCTGGGGGGGGACGACGGGTTGGACTATTCCCCCCTAGGGAGTATGTCTCATCGGAACCCCCTACCTTACTTTTATATATATTATGAGTATGAGTAGTCGACAGGGTAGGTTACTCTTACCGTCACCTACTCCCACTTACGGTAGGTATAGTGAAAACGAGTCCCACACCTCTAATGTCTCCACGTCGGCTCGAAGCCCCCTAAAAAATATTTAATTATACGCTGATTCCAGATATATGCTATCAGTATTTCAATCATGCACATTGCAAACAGCAATGAAGACAGAAAAGCTCTAAAAATAAAATTATTTTTTTTCTTATTATTCTCATGAGAAATGACAAAAGATTGATACCCATAAAGATACTTATTACAATATATATATATTATATATATATATATATATATATATATGTACCTATATCTTTAGTTATATCGAGATTATTAACATGCAACGAGTAAACTTCTATTATTATAGTTTGGCTCATTATATATTATTTATTTATTAATTAATATTTAATTATATATATATTAATAATATATTTCAAGAAAACATTCAAACTTTCAGATCATCAAGAATATTTTTACAGAAATATTATATTTTTTATTTTTTAAAATTATTTATTTATTTATATATTATATATTATATTATTATTTTATATATATAATAATTATTATTATTTATATATTAATTATTAATTATATTATTATTATATTATTATTATTAATATTAATATTATTAATTATTTTATATATATATATTATAGTTATTATTTGTAAACTAAGGAGAATAGTATCATGTCCAATAATACTACTAATTTGAATCAATTTTGTGAAATAGAATCATTTCTCGTGCTCGAACTAGATATATCCAGGATATCGAAAGCAAGATTATATCAATTCATTCAATGGAGTAACTTCAAAAGAAATAATTAAACTTTGACAAATTAGTGACAGAAATAATAGCCTAAAATACACACAATAACTTTAAGAGACATAAATAAATCGAGACAAATATATGGGTAGCCTCAGTAGAGAAGAGCACAAAAAATAAATAATTTTTAACCAACCAATAATAGCATAATATTAAAACCAATACTAATATAACCCATACTGATGAACTGGTGTCAGGAAATCTAAAAAAGTACTCAAATAATTGAATATCATTAGCCTGCTTATCTGATATCGAATGGCCCTTAGTTTTACATGGCATATCGCGATAAATACCAGATCCATAGAATAACACATGACTGATATGAGTGTAATTTCAGATCAATAAGTGGATAAGTAAGTACAGCCAATAAATAAATTATCATAAATAAATTAATAAATATATATAATATTAAGTACAATAATAATAATATAATTAATTATCTAACTTCCTTTTAAAGGAGTAGTGATAGATACATACATAAACATAATAATTAATAATTAAATAATAAATAACATAATTAAATAAATGAAATAAATATAATAAATATAAATAATTTAATATTAATAATAATAATAATAATATAATAATAATAAAATAAAATAATAATAATATAATTATTAAATAATAATTAAATATATAATAATTAATATAAATTATAATATAATAATAATATAATATAAAATAAAAATATAATAATTAAATAACTATGATGAATAGTTCAAATCACTACTAAAAAAACCATTTTAA
>JABUQX010091733.1:0-18630 GCA_015478945.1 Trachelipus rathkii | reverse complement strand
CTCCAAGTAGTGGGTAATGTCTGTATCTTGATCAAGACCGTCCTTGCCGGAAAGGAAATTGTTTATTTGCTGGGAGAAAGTAAAATTGACTAAATATTTTCTATCTAACCCACCCATGACAATTCTACTATGGCGATCCTGTACCACGTATGATTTATTTTTGTAGCAATACCAATTCTGTATGTCAGTATGTCATGACATTGCTCATATCCCTTGTTGTGTTTGGATAAATACATTTATTTGTATATTTGTGACTGATTACGCATCGTTAGTTGTTCGTAAATTGTTTTGATATAATAAAACACTGTCATATGAGTCATTGAGCAACTATAATTTATTAGGCTATTCTAAATATTTACTATTACCGGGAATTATATTGAGACAGTATTCTCATGTACATAAATTATCATGTATAGTTCATGATCTATAATCGATTGAGTCGAAAAGATCATATATTATGTAATTTATTATGCAGTATTGTAATAAATATACTTCTTGATAGTAAAATAATACTATAGACCGGAACAATATATAACCCTTAGGTAATATATATAGTATATATACTATACATTTTACTAATATATATTATATTATAATGTATTTATAAAGATAATATATATATATAATATATATAATATATATATAATATTATTCTAATATTATAATATATAATATTATATAGTAATATACTAGTTCATATATATATTATAAATATTATAATATTAGAATATATATATTCATATATTGAGATATATTAGTAGGGTAGAAGAGTCTACTTATATATATATATAATATTTCAACTATATGAGTATTACATGCTATATCTATATGAATTATGTTTAGATAGGGCAGTAAAATATTACAAAAAAGTGCTGAAAAGCGAAAATAGTGTTTTCGAAGTATATCCTGACTATTTAGCTATTGCTTTGAGTCTGAGGATTCAGAAAATATTAGTATTACTACCGAAAAATGGATTATTTTAGGCATTATTTACTTTCTACTTTAGTTTCTAAAGCACATGTATTATATATATTATAATTAATTATATATTAAATATATTAATATAGTATTAATATTATATTATTACATAAATATATAATATATACATAATATTAAGTATATAAATATACTCTTAATTTATAATATAATTTATTATATCTAATATATATATATAATATCTTATATTATATTTAGTCGAATGGGTAACGTATGAAATTATTTCGAGATGACGAATTGACGATATTAAGCAAATTTTGAGTCAGAATGACAGATGACGTAATAGACGAGTTATTATGAAAAAAAATTATTTTATAAAAAAATTCTTTAGTCTCTACTTATACTACTCTCTCCTATAGTATCCTTATTATATCTCTCTTCATCATTCTTCTATTATTATAATATTATATATTTATATATATATAATATATATAATATATAATTTATAATTTAATATTAATATATATAATATAATATAATATAATATATATATTAATATAATAAGTAAATTCATATTGCTATTTACATTACTCTAATATATATTTTATATATATATATATATTATTAATAATATATATATTAGGATAGTTCATCAAATATATGCGAACAAAAAATTACCGCAAATGAATATTACCTTGCTTAAAATATAATAGAAATATTAATTGTATGTCCATAAAAAACATATTCACCTAAAAACTATAGTCATCGTTACCAAGATACATAGATGATAGAATGTATTAACCATATTTAATAAAACATAAATATATAACTCTAAACAAAACGAATTTTGAAGTTTAAGAAGGTAAATTAACTAACATGGGTATCAATATATTCAATTAATAATAAAAACATCTTATGAGGAATATAATCAAGATAGAAAAATATAACATATAACAGAAATTATAGTAGACGTATAAAAGCACATGGTAGCTAACTAAGCGTTAAAATTATATAGTAATAAAACTGTTGAAAATGACACCTACCTCAGTGGGCAATTACAATAAGTAGACCTCTATTCGGTCAACGCTTGAGATTGGCGGTCCACCCGTTCAAAATATATCCTGTGTGGTTGTGTAGTCCAGAATTGTGTTATCAACTAGATGCGATATATGCTAGAGCATCACTTATAATTACTTCTGAATGCTTCAAATACTGTTGCATTGTATAAAACCCTAAAAATGTTTTACGGTAACCTACACAAGAAAAGATCCAATATGCATTTTAGGTCTGGAACTGCGGAGGCCAAGGTTCTGTACTTCCTCAGACCTATCCAACGGCGTAGATATTCAGTGTTCAAAATAGTTATGAGCAACTAAATTGAAATGAGCTGATGAAATACATTTTCGATTATAATTGTATCGGGAACGTTCTTCAGAGATATATGTAGGCAGTCATGTTCAAATTGCGGATAAACAGGTCTCTAGTAAGCCTCTCGCTGTAAAAAGCATGGACGCTATTAAATGGTCGCAACATTCGACGCCATACATTCAATGATAAAGCTGAGTGTTTAATGTCGGCTTTACAACTATTGATGTGGGTTTCATCAGACCATATGTGATTCGTTGTAGAAGTTCGATATGGTGTCTCTGAAAAATTTGCGCTCATCCGGTGGAACGATATTTCTTGCTAAATGTGTGAGGATTGTCTGTAATTTCTGTTGCAATCATCGAAAATAGAAGCTACTTTTGCATGAATAAATTGTTGAGGTACTAAAGTCTGCACTCGTTGATGTGATAAGGGACAGAGTTGATTTTTCAATACCCTGAAAACTGTTGATAAGCTTTACATTATTGTTTGCTAGCATATACTTTCTGTACTTGTTGGTAAGGACTTGTCCTGCAAGTCTCTGAAAAACCTGTTCTTTCGGCATCTGGGAGTTATACTGATGTGTAGTCTCCACCGTTATTCCATTAGTAAGTTTTCTTAAAACTCCTGCTATTCTACTAAAACGTTGATGTGAGACGTGCAAACATAGTAATGATTGCGGGATGACATGACGAATTAGGGTCATTTTACGCATGATTATCGTTATTATTGTATATTATATACCATATATATATAGAGAGTATATAATAATAAGTTTAATATTAATGTTGTTGTTAGTTGTTGTTGCTAGTTTAAGTAAATCAAGTTAAATAAAATGTAACTCAACAACACGGTTGAAACTTTACAATTGTGTTTAAATTTTAAGCATCTCATATCTATCAGTAGCTTGCGTTATACCAAATTCCTATGTCGTAATAAGATAAATATATCCCAGCTAATCTATATACCATTTCCGATGTATAAACTTTTCGCGGAGATCCTGAACAAAGAGCTGTTCATGTTTCATTTTTTTTTTATATAAAGTATTTTTTAAACACTATAATTCAATTTCACTTTTCACTTCGCTGTGATTTTTTTAGGTATGTCGTCTGTCTATTTTATTGAATATTTTTTTTTTTGGAGATATTATTAAGGTATCATTTAAAGACGTTTATTATTATGATCAAATAGCTAGATCATCCATCGTAAGTATTTCACTGCAAAGAGTTATAGACAGATGGTTGGAGTTTCATATAATAAAAAGACCCTATATCGGACCGTTATATATAATATCACTTGGAAAATTACTAGGGAGTTTACGTGGTAAGGACTTGAGTTTATGTATGACATGCATTGCAATACTGAGCATGCCGAGACGATATTTTATCTCAACAAGGAAGGTCGGAATAATACTGATAGATAATAGGTCAAAGAATTTAACTAAAGTTGTTTGGATGGTTGATCTTTGTTCAAGGGGCCTGGCCGACGGAATTTGTTTATTGCTGAGAAGAGTAAGATTGGACATTACTAATTACTATTTCTATCTGAACCACCTTCATAGACATTTCTACGTTGGGCCGAAACCTGTTCCGTTGATTAATTTGTAACCAATCATCTTATTTGTTGATCCTGACAATTGCTTACAATGATTACTTAGTGTTGTGAATGCACTTATTTTATGAGTAAATAATTTTATTGACTGATGTTGAAAGACTAAAAGCTGTCTGATTTTTTTCAATAATAGTTTTTGCTAAGACCATCCGCTAATATAAGTTATATGATCAAGTATTGAAATCAAGATCTTGGATACCAAGGAAACAGTTTTTTTTTTTTTGTAATGAAATGTTAATATTCACAGTAAATATGAAAGCGAGCTTAAATTCAATTTTTAATTTTTACTCAGGTTGTCCTACTGCAGATTTCTTGACGTCGCAAAGCTTAAATTTCTACAATCCTCCTCCGCTTGGACGAAATATTTTACCTGCGGATTATCAAACCCCAAAACCAGATCCCAAAATTAAAGTAAAACTTGAGAATGAAAAAACTTGGAAAGAGTTTGATGATCATAGGACGGAGATGATAATAACGAAACTAGGAAGGTAAAAATTTCTGAAATTTCTTTACATATTTATTTATATATAACTGCGAAATTATTCATAACTTAATAATTTCTGTTGGGTACTTAAGTTTTTTTTTTTATTTCCAGGCGAATGTTTCCACCAATGAAAGTCTCCGTAAGTGGTTTAGATCCAAATACAAAGTACACAGTTTTAATGGACATCATTCCCGCTGACGAATATAGATACAAATTCCAGGGAAAGGAATGGATTGTTGCAGGAAAAGCTGAACCCTTTATTCCAGGAAGGCTTTATATCCATCCACATTCCCCAGCATCAGGATCGCAGTGGATGAGACACTCCATATCCTTCGAGAAACTAAAACTAACCAATAATAATTTAGACCAACAAGGTCATATCGTAGTTTGTTCCATGCATAAATATTTGCCGAGGATACATATCGTGCCAGCAAACGACATTGTTGCCCTTCAATGGTCTGTGTTTAATACATTTTCTTTCAACGAGACCACCTTTATTGCAGTAACCGCTTATCAAAACGATAAAATTACACAACTCAAAATTGATCACAATCCATTTGCGAAGGGCTTCAGGGAAAATGGACATACCAAGAACAAGAAAAGGCCTGGATCCAAATCGCCCACGACTGTTTGCCATATTTCTTCATCGGTAGAAACCATTGATGGTAAGTTCAACAAATAAAAATTATATATATATATTATATATATATAAAAATAATTATATATTCTATATATATATAATATAATATATATATATATATATAAAATATATATATAATAACAAAAAATAAATAATATATATATATATATATATATATATATATATATATATATATATATATAAATATAAATATATAAATATATAATATATATATATATATTAATATTATATATAAATATATATATATAAATAATAATATATATAATATATATATATATATAATATATAATTATATATAATAAACAAATATAATATACTTATAATATAATAATATATATAAATATATAAATAATATATATATATATATATAATATATATATATATAAAAATTAAATAAGTATATAATCAGAGCAATTTTCGCCGAGTTTTTAAGTAGTATAATGAAGGCCTTAAAAATTAAAATCAATTAGAATGCAAGAATATATTTAAAATATTAAGTATCGAAAAGGTTAGAGTAATGCTATGAAGACCAGGTAAAATACTTTTAAATAATATTTCGCAGTCTAGATAATAATTTTTAAGACCTATGAATATATAATAGTATATATATATTATAATAGAATATATATATATATATATATATATATACTATAATATTATAATATATAGATAATATATAGATATATATATAATATATATATATATAATATATATATACTAATATAATATATATAATTAATATATAATATAATATAATATATAAATATATTATATTTATTTGTATTATATATATATTTATATTTTATTATAATATATATATATTATATTTTTTATTTGTATATATAATATATATATATAAATATAATATATATATATATATATATATATATATAAATATTATATATATATATATATAATATATATATATATATATATTATATATAATTATATATATTATAATATAATATACTATATATATATATATATAGTAATATATATAATATTTATACTTTATTTAGATATATATATATATAAATATAATATATATAATATATTATATATATATAATATTATATAAATATAATATATTATATATAGTAATATATATATATATGCGTGTGGAGGCGTGGGTGGTTCATTTGTATCTATTCATGTAAAACTAATATATTCATCCTGAAGCCGAACCCGGGCCCACATTAAAGTGTGTACAACTAAATTAAAATCGAGACCGGATGTCGTAAATTACTATCTCGGAAAGGATAAAAAAAATTGCTCTCCTTTATTTACACGCTCATTAAAATTAGTCCTCCCTTCATTTTATTAGCAATTTCTTTCAATATTCTCTTCATTAGTAAAATAATTTATAATACTGGTAAAGAGGATGTTCTAATTAGAGATCTGATCACGTTAGTCTTGTTGGAGTTTCCAGGATTTATTTTCTATGTTTGAGTGGTGAGTGTCGTTCATTCTGAAATGAGAAAAAATAGTTTTTGGAGTAGGTTAGGTTTAATAATGGAAATGTTGAAATTATTTAGTAATTCGTGGTTTTATAATGGGATTAGTTAAAAAGTTAGTTTTAGTGTTTAGTGTTGTCCATTCTGGAAAGTGAGGAAAGCTAGTGTTAGAGGAATAGGATTTGTGCCAGTTTTTTAATAATGGAATGGGGAAATTATTTAGTGTTAGTTCTGGAAATGGGGTTTTATAATGGGGTTAAGTTATAAAGTTGGTTTTAGTGTTTAGTGTCATCCATTCTGGAAAGTGAGGAAAAATAGTTTTTGGGGAATAGAATTTGTGCTACAGTTTTTAGTAATGGAATGTTGAAATTATTTAGTATTAGTTCTGATTTAAAAATCCTTTAATGCTAATGTTTGTTTTAATGTCGTCCATTCTGGAAAGTGAGGAAAAATAGTCTTTGGGGGTAAATAGATTCTCTAGATTGATTAATAATGGGAATGTGTTGAAAATTATTTATTATTAGTTCTTTAATGTAGTTTTAAATTGGGGATTAAATTTAAAAATTCATGTTAGTGCTAATTTTTTTTTAGTGTGTAGCGTCGTCAATCAGTGAAAATGTACTTGAAAAAATAATTTGTTGATAGATTTGCTACTAGGTTTAATTATTTATTAATTGATTTTTTATTAATTAAGGTTAAAACAGAAAAAGAGGGAGCTTTTTATTGTCGCAATTTTTGAAATTAGGAAAAATTTTTTAGGAATAAGATGTTCCTCAATTTTATAATTGAATATTAAAAATATTTTCATTTCTGGAAAAGTAGCTTTAAAAATGAAATGTTACTAATTTCTTTTAATATCAAATTTAATGAGAAAAATATCAGAATTCCAGAATTGTATATTTCTTATACTGAAAAAAAAAATAATATCCTACTTACTTCACAAAGATTTTTTTAATTTTGTTATAGGAAAAAATAAATTTAAGTGACTTGTATAAATCTTTTTCCATTTCAAAAAATTTGCAGAATATTAATCTTTGTGATCGTTCGAATGGGACAATTTTTTTTGAATAACAGCTGAAGCAAAGAACATTCTATATATAAAATTTCGGTAGAACTATTCGAAAAAAAATATTGAATTAAATTATCAGATTATTTATTTATTTATTTGAAGCTTTAATACATGTCTTTTAATAGATATATATATATATATATATATATTATTTAATATATTATATAGATAAATAATAATATATATAATAATATTTATATATATATAGATAATATATATATATATATATAATATATCGGAAGACGGCGTTTTTGGGTTAAAAAAATCAAATTTTCAAATACATTAAATCCACTATATAAATTCGGAAAAATTTTCAAATTTCAAAAAAAAAAAAAAATTGATTTTAACTTATTATCTAAAAAAGCAGAAGAATGAAGTAAAAAGATACGTTTAGGTATAAATCATCCAGCGCGGTCCGTCACAAGAAAGCTGAGACAAAGAGTTATGTTGCTGTTCATAGGCTCATATTGAATTATAGGAAATAAATTTTTTATTTTATTACCTTATACTATTCAGACAAATATGAATATTTACATTAAATAGAAATATGATAGTATTAATAAATTAATTAGCGCCTTAAATTACGTACTAACACATTGAGTATTAATATATATATTAAGGTATATATATTAATAATAGATATATAATTATATATAAAGCATTAAAAGTAATATAAATATATATATAATATAAATATACTAAAATAATAAATATGTAACAAGTATTTACTTACAACATGATATTAGAAGGGGGTACTCACCGTAAGCTTCCGATTAACATCATTCTAAGATATTAGGATGAGGGTATAGTTTAGAAGATATCTACTATAGCTATAAAAAGGGAAGTAAATATAAGATATAAATAAAGAGACCTATAATTAATACACTTATCCTATTATATTACCTATTTTATCAAAACTCTCTTGGACCCTCTATCCTTCATATATTGCGAATAATTAAATAAAATAACGAATTAAAAATATATAGATAAGACGTAAACAAAATGATGAGTATGATACGCTAATATAGAAAATACTAATCGTTCATTTTCTATTAAGGTACTGAATATACAATACTAAGAGGTATTACAATATAAATATTATAATGTCATCGAGGGGAGAATTATAGAACCTATCATCGCCAATTCCATAAAAACCACACCCTATTGCTCAGATATCAGCATACACAGTATGTACGATAGACAAGATAGCCATTACTATTTCGCTAAATGATATATTATTGTTATAATAGAATTAATACGTTGAGTGTATTGAGAAACCACCCGAATCATTAGTTCACATGATGATATATAGTAATTTATAGGTGTACCATCTTATTATCTTTTCCAGCATACTTCTATTCTGGTAAATATATAATAGTATTAATGGAAATATATCACCGGTTGCATTTGATTCTTTTATTTCATGGACCAATGATATAATTAATCTTTAACCTATCCTTTTAACTCTCTTGTATCCAAAAATCCATCTCCTTGACTTGCAGACTACTTCAAACAGCATTTGCTATTAGGCTTTGTAGGTAAGTGAATTGATTAGGTAGGGAAATAGGTTATTTTAACATAATGTTAATATAATTTTTATCACTTAGTACCCCTCACTGAGAAAGATGTGAGAAATAGATTATAGACAATCGACTAGCTATAGATAGTTATAAGTAAGGTAAAAATATATTAATAAAATGAGTAAAAAAAAAAAAAAATATACAAAAGGTAAAAAAATACGGTTAAACGGATATATGTATAGGTGGAGGAAAATTTTAAACTCGGATTAAACGTATATATATGCACAAATATAGTAAAACTCAGTTAAATAGGTACCTATAATAGTTACTTCTTTTCGAAATTTACTGAACGCGTTAAAAAAGACAGGTAATCCAATTTAAATTTTGAGGATAACAATATTGGTCTTAAGTAATTTAAAATAATATAAACAGGTATTATAATCGCTAAATATATTATAAATATGTATGCTTGTAGTTTTAATGTAAATATATTATTATATTATAGAATAAAAAAATTATATAAATAAATATTATATATATAAAATAAATGTAATATAAATAAAAGATTTGTATTTAAAGAAAAATAAAATTAATAAATAATATAGATCTATAATTGTTAAATCAAACATATAAATAGATATAATAATAAAAAATAAAGTTATTATTATAATATATACAAATCATAATTAAATATAAATATATATAATAGTAAAAATATAATTAATAATATTATATAATAAAATAAAAATTAAATATATGAAGATGTGTGATCAAAAAATCAAAGAATATGATTAATAATATCTAAATTAATAAATATATAAATATAATAGTATAAAGAAAAAAAGTAAATATAAAGTATATCATATATTAGTAAAACTAGAATAATTAAAATATATTAGTATATAATTTAAGTATACATATTACAGATTATAATTAAACAAAAAATTAATCATAAATATTACATCTATATTAACATATAAATAAATAAAAAAAACTATAGAAATTTATAAATAACTTTAGTAATAAAATATTATTTTAAAGATAATAATAAGATAATATAATATATATATTAAATATATAATATTAATAAATAATAATATTATATATTATATATATATTAAATATATATATATATTATATTATATATATATCTATATATATTATATATAATATATAATAATATAATATATATATATTATAGATATTTTTATTATTATATATATATATATAATTATTAATATATATATATTATAATATATAATATATATATATATATTATATATTATATATAATATATATTAATATTTCAGTTCCGAAGTTCGGAAATAAATTATTATGGAAGACATTTTTCGCTTAAATAAGGTATATAGTGGCCGACATGATACTGAATAGCGAATCCCTGTCCTTTCCTTTTGATTTTATTACTCTTGGAACCAGCGTTATATTTAATTATTAGAATTTATAGAATTTATTAGGTAATAGAAACGCAAATAAGATCCATTCTGGAACTGTGATGCTCTGGAAAGGTCCTCCTGAGCCAGAACGATAGAAAGTTTTAATTAGAGTAATTGATTTTACCTAAATGGAAATAAAAGAAAATTATAGTAATATTCTAGCTTATAGAGTTCTTCTGTATAAACTAAGGTTATATATTTTACATAGGTATTTTAATATTTATACTTAAATAATAAATGATAGACAGAAACCCTACGCTTAGAGTAAAAGATAAAGTGTTTTAAAACTCGAAGGATATGGAGTAATCGTGACGGTATATATTAAATAAATGAATCATATAAATTGAAGCATAGAGGAAAAATATATGGCGTTTTTCATAGAATGAAATCTCAAGAACTGATATTATTTAATATCGCGTATATATATTACGTGAATAATATAATAGAGATATGATATCAAAAGGAATAGATGACATGTAGATTATATAAATACCAAAATACTGACCTAAGGGCAGTAATAGTAGATACAAAAACATAAAAGTATATACTCGCTGGGAATTATGTTGAAGAAGATAGCAGATCGCCGAACAGATTTATATTGTCGTTAGAAAAAATAGAGATAACTAAAGCAAAGTTTACTAAATAATTTAATTAACCATAAACGAAATGAAGTTAAAAGGAGACTAAAAAATGAATATAAAAAAATTTATAAAGTTAAAGTAAAAAATATAGAGATTCAGTCAAGGACTAAGATATATAAGTAATTTAGCAAAATTTTTACATAATAAAGCTACAATAATAATAAATAGTCATAAATACTGAGAGAAAAACTAGACATCCGTATTCAATGGATACATAGCATCACATTCTACAAAAATCACCCCAAAAAAATATATTGATACTTATAAGTATACAAGTGACACAAGTACTGATTGAAACCCAAAGTACCTGAGATGCCTATAAAAAGCATTAGGTCAGAATGTATCTGCAAAAGGAGGTAATTTCAATCAATAAAAAGAATAAATAAATAAGGCAGAAAAAGTCTTATTGATACTCTCAAACGAATAAAATATGAATTATAATATAAAAACTATAACCTAATAGTTAATCCAGCCAGTTAAAGTTCTATAGAATATTTATTACTCTGGTACACGATCTTAAAAAATTACCTTTATGTTAATATGAGCTGAAAATGGTGTATAACTATTGATATTAAAACCGCTTATCTGCAAAGTAAACAAATTGCGAGTAATGTTTAAGTTATATAATTTTATATGATAATTTATTATTAAAACAATACCTATATAGCATCTAGCAGTAAATATATTATATTATATATAATATTATAAATACAATAAGAATAGTATGCAAAAGATACACCATCAATAAGTTATATTAATATATTGATGGGAAAATATATAATATAATAAAAGTATAATATATATACTATTTAGGATTATATGAGTAATATATATTCATACTATAGTGCTTATATTATATAAGTATAATTAAATATAATATTTTATAATGATATATATAATTATATAATAATCAATAACAATTGATATTTATAAAAATACTATTAATAATTAATTCATATTAAGTAATATAATTATATTGAATAAGGTACAATATAAGTTGTAAACTATGGAATATCATAAACTTAATTTTCTATATTGACGCTAATATTATATAAAGAGTAATATTATATAAATAGTAAAGGAGAACAAAATATATATAATTACTATAAAATTATTAAGTATTTAATATATTTATATAAATAGGTAATTAGTACAATCTATGTAGTACGTAATTTATTTACATTCAGATGTAATACAACGGCAGATGTTCTGTAAACTAATGAATGAGTGATATTTATTAGTAAATATTTAATATTAATCTGTTTATATATCGGTAACCTCTAAAACCTAATGAATGGAAGAGTAAGTAACCTATAATGTAAGAATATAATATATACTATCAATTTTATCTATGATTGAATATTACCTAAATTTTATATTTTGACATTATCCATTTTATCGCTCAGCCATAGATATAATTTTCACTAGAACATGATTATTATAACTTCTATGTTGGAAGGTGAGAAACTGGAAGAATTATCACAGTTTAAATTTAATTGATTTACTTATGTAGTAATAATAAGGTATTATATAATTTAGAGAAGATACAAGATTAAGGATTTTGACGTGAATTATTTCTTATAATATTAATATTATATATGTTACCATATTTATTTCCCATTTTGGTAGATATATATTAGAAATCACACAATATCGTAATTATTGATAGTATTTTAGTTGTAAAAAAATATATTTAACTCACTAAAGTTTTGCAATGAATTGTAATTCACCTATGCACTTCCCTATCATTAATCAACACAAAACTTACAGCATCCTTACATATTCTATGAGCATTACAGGCATAGTCACATTGCTACGATACCGGTATAATAGCATATATAAATTTAATTAAGTAATATAATATTAGCTTTATTTATTATTTATTGGATTAAATTTGGTATATGAGGCACGAGTATACTAATTGTATAAGAGGAAATATTCCCATTCATAATAGTTGATCACTAATTGTACTGAAATGAGAATATTTACAAATATTTTAAATTATATACATCTATATATAAAACACAAAATATGGAAGCACATAAATAGTGAGTGGATTAAGAAGATAAAGGAAGAATCATATAAAAAATTATGTACATATTATAAATATATAATAAAGATTAAAAGTATATAATATTATTGTGATTTATTAATTAATTTATATATAATCTATATGTGCTAATATACCCAATTAACGATAAGTATATTAATATATAATTTGTTGTTAATTACCGTTGTGAATTTAATTATAGTATAAGATTTAACGAGCACTATAGAAAATTGCTATTCACTTCCCTGATCAAAGTTATTAACACAAATAATTGTACCATAACACAATTAAGCTGAATAGGTTTAAGTATGATGGAAATTCGTCAAAGTTTTAGTGATATTGAGTAAACATGCATAGAATGTATATATATATTATTTTATATTCTATGCGGAATTTTATATAATTTAGACAATAGTATATTGGCTAAAAATAATAATATAATAAAAAATTTACTCTACAAATAGTATTATTAATATCAATTAAATACTGGATAATATAAGTGTTAATTGCATAATAACCATTACTAAAGATTTCTTAGTATAAGAATATTTATAGCCTATATGTCTATCCTATCTAATAGTGAGTCGGCATAATAAGTCGTGTTGGTCGTTTAACTAATGTTAGTAGAAATGATAAAGGTAACCTTCTTGATGGGGATAAGCTATAATAAAATGCCTAATATTTATATTATTAGCACTATATTATTACGCCCTGGAAGGTTACTTCGAGAACTAATAAAGCATGAGAGGTAGGAGTGAGAGTAATGAGGTTATATAGAGAGGGAAAAAAAACAAAATCATAGGAACATATATTATACAATATATAATATTAATATATATAACGATACAAAAATAGTAGTAGAAGGAAGGAAAAAATCAAAGGAACACAAAAGAAACTCCGACCATTTACAGTAGTAATCGTAAAAGTGTAATAAAGTAGGCGGTATATATATATATATAATAAGTAGTATACCATATATATATAATATAGGTAGGTAGGTAGATATAGTAATATATAGGTATATAATATATATATAATAAATAGTTAAAAGTTAATATTATAAAAAATCTAAAGAAAGAAGAAATAAAGTAGAGGTATATATGATGAAGACGAAGTTGGTTTTAAGTATGAGCTAATATATATATAAATATATATATATATATAATTAATATATATATATATATTTATAGATATATATATATATATTAAAATAAAATATATAAGTAAAATTATATTAATAGTATATATATATAATGAATGATATAATTAATTACAGGGATAGACGAATAATATAAAATAAATATATATATATAAAAGAAATAACATCAAAGTGAGTATATAGAGGGGATGTGAACAAGAAAAGAGTATATATAAAATAGGAGTAAATATATATAAATTATAATATTAATATCATATGATATATATTAAAATATATAATATAAAATATAAATATAAATATATCTATATATAAATATAATATATAATAGACGTTAAAAAAGATATTAATAAATATATGTAGTGGAAATGAATTATGAGGAAGTAATAGCATGATAGTAGAGTAATAGATGATGTCTATAACGAGAATATAGAGAGAAAGATATTATATATGATTATATAATTAGTTCTATATAGTATAATATAGGTAATTTGTAAAATAATGTCAATAGATATATACAGAAGTATAGTAAAATATATATATATTATAGAATATAGATTATAAAAAAAAAATTATAGATAAATATATAAAATAAAATAATGTATAATATATATAAAAGTCTAGACGCACTAATATAAGGGTTACAAATACATGAAACTTGCAACACTAAGTATAGAATATATTACCTAATTGTTATGGAGCTCATGGCTATGCTGTGACCGTAGCATAAGACCTGTCTGAATGTTATTGATTATATATATATTATAGGAGATATAGATATATATATATGAGATAGAATGAATATTTTATAGTATTTACTATATTATAATCATACTAGTAGTATATATGAAATAATAAATAATATAAGGTAAATATGATACTAATTAATATAGATTAAGATTATAATTTTTTGTTATTATTTATAGTAATATGATATAGAATATATATAGTATATATATACGTATATTATAGTATAAGATGTATATATATTATATAAATAGTATATGTATAGATATATAGATATTATATATATATTATAAATATATATAAAAAGAACATTAATAGATAGTATATTATATATATAATATAATATATAAATATATATTATATAATATATAATTAGAATAGTGAGAGATATCAGAATATACATCTAACCGTATTATTAAGTATGGAGACAAAGAGAAGACAATTTTATATAAAATGAATATATATTATTACTATTATTATATATAAAGATATAATATTAGTAATATATTATTAAGATATTTGAGGGATCAATATAAAAATATATAGAAGATATAATAGATTTAATTATAAATAGGAAAGATACCGGCATTATTAATAGATTATATAAATATATAGCACTACGAGTATATTAACCCCTAAGAAGTAAAATTATTATTATAAAAATCCGGAATCCAATAAATTAGTAGTGAGTAAGATATTAATATATAGAATAATATTAGTATAAAGTAGAATATATTATTTTTGAATATATATGATCATGATTATATAGATTATGATATATATATATATATATTATATAGTATAACTGATACTATATATTAATATATTAATATATATAGTATAGGTATATATATATATGTAAAGATATGAATAAATATATATAATTCTAATATTATGTATATATATATTAAATAATAAACAAAAAAAAAATAAAGATATTGAAATTTTTGCATTTATGTCTAGGTATATCTTCAGTTACTTCACCCATGTTATTATTGAAGGCATTTTCAGCTAATTGACTGAAAATAAAGTTTGTATTTGGTATGGAATTGTTTTGATCGTCCACATTCGACCTCATGAGTTGACAATATATATATTATTGCTTACAGATACATATCACACACCCATATTCACCCCTAGTAGATAATTTTCTAAATTATAACTATACTATCAAGGATAAATATATAAATAATATATATATAGTATATATATAATATAAGATAAGCATAGGAGCGACAATGCGAGCGACTTTGAAAAGGGTGCTCGTCATTCTAAATAGATTACTCAATGTAGTGAATTAACTAAAAAGAAGCGTTTGATTAAAATATATAAGAATATAAGTATTCAAAACGATATATTCGATATTTCAAATGAAAAATCGAAAAGATGCTTTTGAGAAAAGTAGAATAAAATATCATAGGAAAGTTTAATATATATACATATTTACAGTTAAATAAAAGACTATTAAAGAAAATAAATATTAATAGTATAAATAATGGATATCAGTAATATATATATAAATATATTAGATAAGAAGAAATATATAGTATCTATATATAATGAAATGAGATATATATATTTATAGAGAAGACAAATGATATATATATGATATATATATAGTTATAAGCGATATATACAGAATATATATGGGACATATAGTATCTGAAAATAAAAAATGATTAATAGATCCAAATGTATAAAAAAGATCCGTCTTTCAATGCTTTTATATCTAATACGATTTATTTTGTAAATGTATAAGCAATTGAATGATGTAGTATAATATGGGAATGGTATAATAAGGTTTATATTAAAAAGTGCAGTAGTAAATAATTATGATTGAAGAGAAATATTAAATTATTATTCTAGTAGTAAATTTTTAATAAATTTTGTAAATAATGATAATAAAAAATATAAAAGAAAATATAAAATAATATTATAGAATAAAGTAATAGGCTTAAGATATAATGAATATATATAGTGATATAACTCAGTATACAAATACTGCAAAATATATCAAATATAGCAAACATATATCATTTATATTATAGTTATTATTTATAGTTACTCATTTGAGATATACAATAAGAGTTTTGTTATGATAATATATAAGTCTATAGCCTATCACTCACATTACCCTTAGAACACAAGGATGAACACATGATTAGAGTATATAGACATTACTGATATAGTATATATATAATATACGTAAATTAAGTAAATAAAATAAGGATGAAGAGCGAGATAGAGACGAATAATAGTAATTAAGAAATTTGAGGGAAGATTAGACTCACAATCGTTTAGTGATATAGAGGAGAGAGACTTGTACGCAGATATAAGCAGATTTTTAATTCTCTTGTCTGTTGATTGTATAGTCGAGGATGCGATTTAAGTGCTTATTGGATTTTTTGAATTCCAAGGCGCGCACCTACAGCATAGAGAAGAACTTCCGTGATACTGCTGATGATCGCTAATAGCGAAAAACCGATAAATCCGGGTTTGGATACGAAAGGTATAAATCGCTAGCAGATTCTCGAGCGTGCGCGAAAAGCCGTATGTGTCTTTCTTGCCGTACTGGCACGAACCTCCGGGACCATTTGGAGTCGTTTTTAAGTACACAGATCGATTTTGATACTTTAAGATTATCGGGTTTCTGATTTTCTTGCGAGGGGGAGGAGGATTTTGGATGTATGAGTATTATATTTTGTTGAGTTTGCTGTATTGATTTTTAATTATACCTCTGGTGAGATTTTGAAGGAATTATAAATTAAGAAATATTTGTGTCATATCTTAAGATCTTTAGATAGAATGCAACAGAGTAATTAATATGGTATGTGTTAAATTGTACTATTACGGACTTAATTTAATGGTCTATTATTCAGGATATAGCTACTATATATTTATGCACGAGACTAAACTATAGATAATACGAGATATATAATGAGACTATGATAGGAAGAGATATAGATTAAGCTATATATATGTAAATTATCACGGATAGAAGATATAGATAAATAGAGGAATACATAGAGAAGTAAATATATAATTATTAACTTATTTAGCGTTATCAATAATATATTATTATTACATACTGATAAATAATCTCATATAGATAAATGAGGGTATAACATTAGTTAATATTTTATTATGATGATAATGCATTTGTGAATGAAAAACTGTTAAGAATGAGGTAGTTTAGATATAGGTAAGGATAAGAGAAGAAAGATATAAATTATATTATATATATATATATAGCATGATATAGTATATATATATAATAGTATAAATAAGTTAAGAGTATATATAAATAAAAATAGCAAACAATTTAATAGACTAGATATATAGATAGAATATATATATTGGACAAATGGAATGCGTATAGCTTCCAACATACAGATTAGATGAGGGGAATATAAATTAGAAAAGTAATAAAAGGTATAATTATATAGTAGTTTCAATATTTTTTAACATAATATTAAGGTAAA
>JABUQX010091732.1:32500-35133 GCA_015478945.1 Trachelipus rathkii | reverse complement strand
CCACACACACTTGTACTGTGTAAAAAGATTCCTGTAGACTTTTCCTTTCCCTTTACGTTCAACTGCAATTTCTACCAATCCTAAGCTGATATAACGCCGTAGATAATTTTGAAAAGAATATGAATGAAGTTTAAATTAGAAGGAGACTAAACCTTTTGAAATAAAATCTGCTTCACGATATCTAAGAGTAAAAAAAAAAAAATTTATAAAACAAAAGAAGGTGGGTTGGTCAATTTTTTTGCCCTTAGGACTGGATATATTTTAAAATTGTATTGGTTGTTAATTAAACCGCAAGGTAATTTTAATGATAACAAGTATTCTAAAGTTCTTTGCTTTCAAACCTCACTCGATGCCAAAATGAATTCGGAGAATTGACCTTCCGCAGGGAGATATCAAATCCTCATCTACTCCTTGTCTTCAGATGAACCTCCTAAAGACTCTCATAAAACAGGGTTCCAGTCAGAGAAGTGTTTCTGTGTATTAATTATATATTTATATATATTTATATTATATAGTATATATATTATATATATATATATATTATTATAATATATATATCATTAGTTTTCTTTCCTTACGGTATATATACACAGCATATCCCAATTCATGGATTTAATTGAAGACAGCTGGCGAACATATATTATATATATTATTATATATTAGATATATAATAATTTAACAAGAGAGATATACTATATATAATATATATATACTAATATCATTATATTATATATATTATATATATATATTATATATTTGACATTCTACGTCTCGCCGCCCCTACCACCCCTCTTCAGAGTGGTCCGACACCTCACTCAATACCGCCAGCCGCCGCCACCGGCTTGGCCTCCACAGATCGCTTAGGGTTGTTAATTTTCCCTCGAGGCTGTTTCCTGAGATGAATGACTTAGAAGGACAGTCCTATGAATGAAATGATTAGTTTAACGGTTTCCTGAGTGGCCCTGGTTTTCAACTTTTGTGCAGATTTATTGAGGTAGTTTGGCTTTGATGTGTTGAATCTATTTTTGTTAGTGTTGCAGTTTGGGGTGGCTGGCGCTCATTCTCCCCTCAATTTGCTACAAGGATGAATGAATGGATGTTTTACTTAGATAAAGAGGGGAGATATAAATTCCCAGATACTATTTCTGGAGGTATCTCATTTTAGAATTTTATTTGGTTGTCTAAATTCTTTAAATAGTGGTGCTCTGTTAGGCTGAGTGTAGTTTGTTTGTTGGAATATGAGGTGTTGATTTTCGTAGGGTTGTTGGGAATATTACTTTAGGGGATTTGTTTGTAATAACATGCTGGAACAGAGGGGGTTGTTTAGCGCAGTGTTCGGTGGGGTTAGACATGCAGTTGGTGACAGGAACGTGTTTGTTGGGTTGACTGTGTTTTTTTGGCGTAATCTTTAATGCGTCATCATCTTTATAGGTGTTTGTCTATGGGTAGTATCTTTTGTCTCATCTTTGTACGTTGTTGTGAAGTTGTAGTTCGCGTACAACCTGTTATAATTCTGAGTGCCTAAATTATATATATATATATATATATAATAATATAGACCATATATATAATAAATATACTTAATATATATTATATATATATAATATATATATAGAAATTAACACTTCTACTAAGCTCGTAGACTTCTGTATTTATTGATGGTATTATCCCTTGAGGTATTCAATTATATAAGAAAGTTGCTAACATGGATTTATTTATTATATAGTAACAATTTATGAAAAGTAAATTCAAACCGTAAGTTTGCATTTAGTAAGTCGAGCTTGTCGTGTACATGATCGTGATCACTTTCGGGTGACTATACTTCATCCCTGTTGGAAATTCCGCTCTGGATTTGACTTTTTTTTTTTAATTTCTCTGGCAAACCCTGGCATATTTTCTTACCGATGGTACTCTGTTCATATATCTTCCTTAAACCTTTCTCAGTATGTTGCTGAGTGATTTGGATTCCTTAAAGTATTTATTGGTTGTATCATCTATTGCTATTTCTCCTCTTTGTAAATTGAAATTTGTGCTATTTCTTATAATGAATGATTCAATAAATTTTCTTTGATCTGTATTTCGTATAGTTTTTATTATAGTAGGGGAAGCTATATTAATGGTGTGGCCTAAATTTTGCCGATGCCTTACTAATGCGGAATTTTGTTTATCTAAATTCAAGTGACTTTTATGTTGAGAAAATCTTATTTTGAAATTGTTTGTTTCCCCTATAATATTGTTGGGTAACAGATACGGTTGCCAATTTATTCTATAGGCTATTCTGCCCAGATTCTATGTTTGGTTGCCATTCGGAGTTGGACTTAAAAACGCATGTTTTTTAATATTATTATTATTGAGCTTTATAACAAGTTTTTTTATATGGCGCTGGTGGTATATATTCCATAAAGTATTGCTTCGTTCGTAGGTTGGGTGGTAATGGGTAGAAACAAAAAGAAAGAAAAAAAAAAAAAAAACAAAAGGAAACATGTTGAATTTGCATTTAATGTATTTTAAATATTTTATTTTTTGCTTTGGCGTAAATGATTTGTTTATGATAACGATTTTCTCAGATAATGTACTTTGTCGAAAACTATTTTTAAAGGTTTTTAGAGTCCTAAAAGAACATTTACAGAGTT
>JABUQX010091732.1:25000-27500 GCA_015478945.1 Trachelipus rathkii | reverse complement strand
TATATCCTATATAAATATATATATATATATATATAGTGTAGTTATATTTATACATATATATTATATATTAATATATATAATATTATCTATATATATCATATTATATAATATATATATATATATTATAGTATATTATAGTATAATATATATATATATATATAATCATATATATATATATATATATATATATATTATATATATTATATATATATATGATATTGAGTCAGGGACTAGCAGTTATATATATATATATATACTATAGTATATAATTATCTATATATAATAATATATATAATATCATATATATATAATATATAATATAGTTAGTATAGTATACTATATAATATAATATATATTATAGTAGTATATAATATATATATATATATATATATATATATACTATATAGTATAATATATATAGTTATATATATATATTAATATATATATGATTATATTTATATATATATATATATATAGAATGATATATATATAGTATATAACAGTAATATAATTTAAGCGATACTAGACTATATATATTATATATATATATATATATATATTATATATATATATAATTCATTCTATAATATATCGATACTGCAATTGACAATGGTAACCACATATATATTATATATATATATATTACTAGTATATATATATCATGTAGATGTATATATATAGTATAGTAGGTAAATTTTACTATGAAAGGACGTAGATAGTAAGTATATATATATAATATATATATATATATATATATATATATATATATTCTAATAATATATATAAGTATATATATAATATAATATAGATATAGTATTATATCTAGTATAAAGTATGATATATTAGTAGTTAATTATATATTATATATATATTAATGATATATATAATATATATATATATATATATTATATGTATATATATAAATATATATTTATAATATATAACTATTATTATAAATATATATTATATAATAATATATACTATGATACGCTTAGTATACGTATATATATTTATAATATTGTATATATAAATATATATATTAATATATATATATATATATACTTATAATACTATATAATATATAATATTGTATATATATACTATAATATATATATATATACTAATATATATTATATATATATATATATACTAAATATATAATATATATATATGTATATAGTATATAATATATTATATAGGCTTATCTAGATATATACATATATATATACTATATACCTACCTACTGAATAATATAATTAATATGAGTTATATAAATAATATTAAGTAAATAATATCGATATATATATATATATTAAGTAGTATATTATATATATAATATATATAATATTATATATATAGTATATTATAAATATATATATGATATTATTAATATATATATATTAATAATGTTAATAGTTATATTATTTAATTATATATTATATAGCTATATGTATACTAGTATCTATATGCCTATGACATATATATAGATAATAATATAGATATATAGTATAAATATATTATATCTATATAATAATAATTATCATATATATATATATATAATATATACTACTATTTTATATATATATATACTATATCTTATATATATATATAAATATATATATATATATATATATATATATAGTATATCTATAATATAATATATATATATATAAATATATATATATAATAATATAGTATATATTATATAATATATATTATATATATATTTTATTATATATGTATATATTATTTATATAAGTATATACATGGTAATTGTTTACCACAGAGGGTTTGTTTAACCCCACCCGATTTTTAATGAAAAGATCAACAGCGATATCTTCTAACGAAGAATAATAAATGCACGGAATAGTGAAATCGAAAATTGTCGCTCTCTCTTAGAAAAAAGTTACCAGCCTCTGCAAGTTTGTATAAAAATCACCATAGACTTTTCACATATCTGAATCGGATCCAGGTTAGGTCTCATTTTCAGGCCCTCTAAGTCAGGTTATCGATAAGCTTTTTGATAGGTTTAAAACACAGAGATAAAATCTATGTGAAATTACACAATTTTTATCATATACCTGAACTACGGATTGGGCCCATAAAACGACACGAGGCCCACTTTTTATTATATCGAGAAAGTCTATATGGCGGAAGATTTTTTTTTAAACTTTCAGCGGCTGTAAGCTTTTTTTCCTAAAGAGGACTCAGCGATTTTCGTTTTCACTTTCTTCATTATTATTTTTTTTAAAGAGTATATCCTGTGATTTAAAAAAAAAATAAAACCAAATTTTTTGTTTTTTTTTTTTTCAATCTAAAATCCTCCTATGGGTTTGTTTTTACAACTTTGAGAGACTGTAACTTTTTTTCCTAAGGAGAACGACGATTTTCGTTTTCACTATTTTTCGTTTTCAATTCAGGGGTATTAATTTATTATTAATATTTTTTTAGAGGCATCATCTTCATTTCGGAGACGACTTGCGGGTTGACACCTCTGGGG
>JABUQX010091732.1:10000-20000 GCA_015478945.1 Trachelipus rathkii | reverse complement strand
GGTTCCAATGGATTTTCCTTCAGAGCTTGAAACTTAGGAAATAGAACAGAGGAGATGTTAGGTAGAGCAACATGCGATAGAAAGTTGAACAGAACATGATCAGAGTGAGAGATCAAGGAAGAGAGTGTGATGTTCTTTTCTAGATGGATGGGATTTTTGAATTGAAATTTAGAAGAAATAAATGCACATCCATGAGGAATAGTAAAGACATAGTCATACACATGCTGTATGGAGTTGGGTTTCTCACATGCGATTGAAGCCCTAGTTTTTTCTGAAAAAGAAATAAGAGTGAAGTGTCCTAGAGTGACAGTATAGGGTTCTACAGGTTTGTACTCTGCGATAGGGCAGTGTGAAAAATCATTGGTAAAATTTAGGATGAGTGCTAACAAACAAGACTGATCATCAATAGAAGCTAATACTTGGGATTGAGGGCAAACTGCTAGTTGGCCTAAATGTCGACAAAGGTGATGTGCCGATTCCTTTAGATAGGTGTATTTCCGTTGACCGTAATTCACAAAGAAGTAGTTGTTTGGGTCATTGTACATAACTCGAACAAGAGATTTGTTTAAAGGAAGATGGGTAGGAAAAGGTATAAGTTTATAAGAAGTGAATTTCTCCACTGAGATAAAAGGTATTAAGGTAATTAATTCATAAGGGCTAGCTGCAGATTGAATAGTCCAAGAGTAAGTCAAGAAGGATTGGTATGTTTTTGTTTCTAGAGGTATGACCGTATGCAGTTTAGTTTCTTTGTTCATTTCTAGAATGAAAGGTAAGAGGAATATAGGAGAGTAAAGTTGGGAGTTAGTAATTTTACTTTTAGCGAGTTGAAGAGAGGTTATCACCAATTGGTGAATATTGTGTATACTGGTTATAGCTTGCTCGATTAAATTTACTAATGCCCGGATACTCCCAATTGATTTATAATGTTATGCGTAGCACTTAGACTTGTTTGGAATTCAATTAACTTTCGTAGGCTATCCCTAAAGTTGATTAATGTGCGAGTATTTGCCTTTAATTGCTCTTTTAGTTCGGTAATGAGTAGGTTTGATGTAGAAGCGTAGTTTCCTAAGATGTTAATTTTTTTCCTAAGGAGCTTTACTTGCTTATCTGTAGCCGTACCAAAAAGAATGTTGAGGACGTCTCCTCCGAACTCAAAAGCAGCTCGTTTCTTTCTTGATCGTGCTGAGATCCAAGGTAACTCATTTACTTCATTTAATTTCTGGGCTAGAACTTTTACTCGAATGGTCATTAGTTTAAATTCCCATTGGTGAGCCCTTTGTGTGATCGAAACATTCAGAAATGTGGCTTCGAACGTTGGTAAGAATGAGTCTTTGATGTTGTTCACTAGTTTGGTTGTTTTTATAACAGTTTCTTTTACGTCTGAGGGACATTCTAATGAAACGATTAGATCTAAATATCCTTCTATAAAACTTACTTCACCGGTGCGATATAAAACCAAACCAGGCAGAATCTTTGTTTCTTCATTTTCTTGTACTATAATACTTTGACATGTCGTTATGATGGTGAGTAGAAACAAGATCATTTTCCCGAATTCCATTTCTGAAATATTTAATCATATTGAAGTATTTGTTTTCAGAATAATTTCAAGGTCGCCTAAATAATGTAATTAAAATTTTTAAATTGGAACTTAGTAATTAATTAAGCAAATTGTTTGCATTTTAAACTTAAATGATTTCTTAATTATAAAGTTGTTAGTAAGATTCTTACATTTACTACTTAAGTGCTTAACTATTCTAAGTTTTCTTTAACTTGTATTTAATTATTTTAGTTTACTTAACTTACTTAAGATTCTTAACTTTATATTTAGTTACTTAACTTACTTAAGATTCTTAACTTTTAATTTTAGTTACTTAACTTACTTACTTAAGGTTCTTAACTTTATTTTTAGTTACTTAACTTACTTACTTAAGGTTCTTAACTTTATTTTTTATTTTTTATTTTTCTTTAAAGAAAAGTTTTTTCATTTTTCTTTTTTCTAGTATTTTTTATTTAAAAAATTGCGTTGTCCCCTCTCTGGAGCTAAAACGTATCCTTTAAAGTTTTTTGTAGTAAAAAAAATAAACAGAAATATAAATGATAAACAACTGTATAAGTCGAGATAAAACTAACATAATTCTAACGTTTCTAATCCAGGCTAAGGAACTTAAGCTAAAACGTACGATAATTCTTAATCCATCTAATAAAAATTTTTTTTTTCTTAATCCAGATTAATGTTTTAAATACTAATTGACAAAAGGTATACGAGTGTATGTCCAACATTGTCCTAAAATTAAAGTCCATCTTCAATATTTGAAGTTCTAATCCA
Source organism: Trachelipus rathkii (assembly GCA_015478945.1). NCBI lineage: Eukaryota > Metazoa > Arthropoda > Malacostraca > Isopoda > Trachelipodidae > Trachelipus > Trachelipus rathkii. The sequence goes on along the minus strand of JABUQX010091732.1, from coordinate 17,674 downwards.
GACTAATGTACTTAAAATTAAGATCGATCTTTTTATCTAATCCAAACTAATACATGAACAGATGCGAGTGCATATGTGTGTTCAATTTTCTTAAAATTAAAGTATCTTCTTAAAATTAAAGTGTATTCTTCGGAATTCGAAGAATATCTCCTTAAATCTATAAAATCTATTCGAAACAAAAGGATTTCTCCTTAAATTTACAAGAATATACAGAAATTGAGATGAATTAATAGCCGGGAGGCAGATAGTAAGTCTGACCACCTCTAACTGTTGTATTCAAATTCAATTTAACAGGCGGAGGTTTGACAGAAGTCTTCGCTATAGTCTCCGTATTGTCACTTGCCTCTGCTTGTTGTACAGCCTGCTCTCTTATCCTTGTTTGACTTCTTGTAATTCTTGGAGTAGAATCTCTGGGACCAGAAAACAAATTGTGTGGTTTGTAAGATGGGTCCTGTTTTCTGTCATCTCTGATGATTTCCTTGGGTGGTGATTCTACAACAGTGGGAATTTGATAGTGGCCATCTCTTTCAGGGACATTGGGAGATTTCTCTGGGGAAGGAATTCTTGGAGGGGATCCGCCGTAGGCTCCGTATATTTCACCTTCGTTTGCGGGTGGCTCCTGTGAAATTTCTCTAACCGTAGTATCTACTGAAATCTCTTGCTGTATGGGGGACAAGGATGGTCTGAACTCTCTTCTTTGACCTGAGGGGTGAGAGGGTGTTCTTTGGAAGTCATTTCTAGGAGTGGAACAGATGAATTCTTTGTCAACACGTGCTCTTCCTGCGACTACATCGCTATATCTTCTTTCTACAACTCCGTCGTCCTGTCTCTTTTGTTCTACTACTTCATCGCTTTGTCTTCTGGTTTCCACCGGAATAGGTTCTTTGATGGGGGCTTGATAGCTTTCCCAATAGTTTCTAGTCTGTGTTGACTGTGGTGGAGGAGCTGGTGGCGAAATGTATTCGAACTGAGTTGACGGCTGTGGGGGATCTGGAAGAGGGTTGTGTTCATACTGGGTTGGATGTGGTGGAGAAATTGGGAAATCATAACGGGAAGACGATGGTTCGGGTGGAGGAGAATAATCTTCGGCCTCATCCTCTGATTCTGAACCGATTCCTGATTCGCTTTTGGGCGCATCTTCATCTTTCTTCTCTTCGTCATCTTCCTTGGAGTTTAACATCCTTTTAACTTCGTGAGGATTCCAAACTTCATCGTTCGTAAAGTCGAACCGTGTATCTGCAAACTTCTCAGCGGCAACTACCTTAGCATTGTCCACATGGACCGGAAAAGTCTTACCTGAACTTCTGCAAATTACCATCAATTTGTTTGGTCCTCTCAAACATCGGACAATATATGGCCCTTCAAACTTGGCACATAGTTTTGAACTATGATAAGGCTTCTTGATTGCTCGGATGAAAACGTAGTCTCCGACTTTGAATTCTCTCTGCTTTGCCTTCTTATGTTGTTGCTCCAATGTTTTAGTTGTTTCTTTCTCCAACCTTTCTCTCGCCAAATCTCTTATATTATCGATCCTTTCCGTCAGCACATCCACCTCATCTGAAATGAACCTCATTTTCTCTGGTTTATTTACAAAAGGAGAAGCATAATCTTCCATTTCGTAAGGGACCCTTTTTACGTAACCGTGCAAAAGGAAGTGGGGGGATGAACCGATAGATCGATTGTAAGCGGAATTTATCGCGATTTGGGCGAAACTCAGATATTTATCCCAATCTTTGTGGTTGTCATTGACATAGTGTCGTAGGAAAGATTCGATATCAGCATTTATTCTTTCCACAACTCCGTTTTGGGATGCTTTGTAAGGCATGATTTCTACCTTTTTTATCCTCCAGGCCTTGCACAAGTCCTTAAACACCTGGCTTGTGAACTCCTGGGCATTGTCGGACACAAGAAGTTGGGGAGCACTGTGCCTACATATGACTCTCTCTTGCAGTGCTCGGGCAAATTCTTTACTTGTCCTAGTTTTACAAGGCACTAGTTCGACGTAACGCGTCAAAACGTCACGGAAAACTAGTATATATTTGGCTCCGGACTCGGTACAAGTGGGGAGTTTTCCAATACTATCAACATGGACGCGTGAAAAAGGTGTGTAGGGCAAAGGCCATCTGTTTATCTCTGCTACTGGAGGTTTGTGACCTTTTACTCTAGCACATGACACACAATGGCTGCAATATTCTTTCACCAATTTTGCTAAGTGGGGAAAAGCGTATTTTTCCTTCACTCTTTTTTCTGTCCTTATAGGCCCTCCATGTCCGCTGCCCAGCGAGGCATGGCATTGGTCTATCACCGTGTAGATCATACTGTCGGGGACCTGGATGACATAAGGATCGCTTTGTGTGGCGTAGTATAAAACACCTCTAATAAGAATGTGTGGATAGGTCTTTGGGTTTTCCTTAACCCATTTCACCAATTTTCCTATTCTTGGACATTTTTCTTGTTCTTTTATGAAGGTTTCCCTATTCAGTGGAAAGTCTGTTCGAGGTAAATCACCTCTGTTTTCCAACACAGCTTGCATTACAAAAACATTAGGTGCTGGGTGTCTACTCAAATAATCCGGCGGGATATTTGTTTTACCTTTTTTATAAACTATAGTGGGAGAGAAACTATTTACGAACAGATTCCATCTTGCTAAACGTCCAGTCTGTTGTTTGTTTCTGAAGATGAAACAAAGGGGTTGATTATCTGTGATAATGGTGACCTTATAGCCGAATACCGTGTTTTTGAACTTTTGCAAGCAAAACACTACGGCCAGGCACTCCTTTTCTATCGTATCATAATTCTTCTCACTTGCTCTGAGTACTCGGGAGACGAAGGAAAGGGGTTTCTCTTTCCCTTCGTCAGTAAGCTGGTACAACACCCCCCCAATTCCGTAGTCGCACGCGTCTGTATTTACGAAGAATTCTTTGCTATAATCCGGAAATGTGAGCTGTGGTTGTACGACCAACTTATCTTTCAAAGTGTCAAATGCTTTTTGTTGCTTTTCTGTCCATACAAAGGGGACATTCTTTTTTACTAAATCATACAGTGGTTGTGCAACGACTGCGAAATTGTCTATTAAAAAGCGAAAATAAGAGAAGAAACCAAGTATGGACTGTGTCTCCTTGACATTCGTCGGAGGGATGAAACTTTTCATTGTTTCGACTTTCACAGGGTCAGGGCTAATCCCATCTTTACCTATCTTAAATCCTAGATACAAAACTGAGGACTGTAAGAAGCTGCACTTGGACAGTTTTACTCTCAAGTTGTTTTCTCGGAAAGCAGTTAGAACTTTTCTCAAATTTTCGAAGTGTTCGGTAACGTTCTTTCCTAGCACTAGTACGTCGTCAAGATAGACCTGTGCAACTGGTCCTAAAAGGTGATTTAAGGCCATGGTCATTGCCCTAGCATAGGAAGATGGGGCATTTCGGTGGCCAAAGGTCAAGCGGGTAGGACAGAATAACCCTTTCCTAGTCCTAAATGCCATTAGCTTTTGGGTTTCTTCCTCTATTTCTAATGCATGGTATGCATCGAGTAAGTCTATCGACGTAAAAATCGTGTTTCCCCCGAGCGACGTAAAGATTTCCTCTATCGATGGGAGAGGATAGACGTCCTGGACACTGTAGGAGTTGAGGTAGCGATAGTCAAGACACACCCTTGGCCTTGAACTATTCTTTTTTGCCACTACCAGTAATGGAGAAGAATGGGGACTGTAACAGCTTGATATATCCCTTCTCTAACGCTGCATCTGTGTAATCATCGATGTCCTGTAAGTACTTATGCGGTAACCGGTACTGTTTACGGAAGATTACTTTAGGAGCGTCAGGGAGTAGTTCAATTTTAAACTTCTGAAGCGGGCAGACCGGGACAGCATCATCATCAAGTGCTATTACATCATGGTAAGTCATCAAAAGATCAAGCAAGTCTTCTAAGTACTCTGGCTTTTCAAGGATGCTGTTCTCAGCGTCTTCCTTTGACATCTTTTCTTCGATGATTTCTCTGTACACTTTCCTTAATTCTGTCTTGGATAGACCTTTGGAGCATGTGGCTACATTGGCTGACACTACTCGCTTATGTCCACTTATGTCTGGGCTTCTATCAGCTGATTGGCTGATTAGTGGGTAACTATTTCCTAGAGTTATCCCTTTTTTCAAATGGAATTGTAGGTCACTCAAATTTATGTAACTGAGCACAATTCTGTTATTCCTTACGGGACTGACTGTGTTAGCTATATACAGTGGTCCTCTGGAAAGAGCTGGGGTCATGATACACATCCGCTCCAAGTCAAAATCATCTTGAGTCTCAGGTCTATCCTTTATCTCAGGTCTAACCTTTATGTACCCATATGAGTTGCTTGGCAGTATAGTGTCTTCAATCACCTTCAAATCGATTACAATATCTTCATCGATCATTAAATGTTCATTTGGGTTAGGGTCAGGGTTCGTTGAAGCCTGTAAATTCTCCGATTGAGTCGAACTTTCTTTTTGAGTAGAAGTGTGCTTGTGTTTTGGCTTGGCTCCTCTATGCGCAGAACTGTGAGGTGGAGGGGAGGCTAGGATTTCTTCCTTTTCTGGCTCCGTTCTCCTTGTTTCTCGATTCAGTTGGGCTCGAGCGGTACCGTACGATGCAGAACTTCTTTTATTTCCCTGAGGCGCGGAGGGCCTGCTTGGGGGTATTACTGACAAAGTTGCTTCTTCTTCCTGTGGGAAATAACCGTTCATGACGCGGTGGGGATTGACTGACAGGTTTGTCTTCCTTTGCAATGGAAGGGGACCGTGCGCAACATGTGCTGGGTCGACTGACAGGGTTGTCCGCCTTTCCTGTGGAAAAGATTGGTTCGCAACTGATTGTTCAGTTTGGTTTAAATGTTTTAAAGTTCGATCGGAATCCCTAAAATATTTAGAATACCTATTATTATTTTTCTCCCCCTTGGCCACTAATGGCTTGGGTGGATCTTTTCTTGGCAGAGGGGAGTCCTTTATTTCTCTAAGGCTCTCATCTGTATGTTCTCGGACTAAATAGATACCATATTTGGCGAAGACCGGTATGTCTATCTCTTTACCTTCGTGGACAGACATTTTTGAAGAAAACATATTCAAAGTGATGGGTAAATTAGATAAAATGTTGTTTCCCAACAGCATGGACCAACTGGGTTCTCCCTGCACCTCGCTTACTTGGAAGGTGGTGAGGTAATATTCTTTGTGCATTCGGAGGTACAGCTGCACCTCTCCTCTTAACTTAGTTGGGTTGTTATCGACCCCTTGTACCACCAGGTCTGTTTTTCGGAGCGGTACTTTGAAGTTACCTTCTTTCTCTAACTCTTTTAAACGCTTGGGTGTTACGAGGGATATGCTGCTCCCACAATCTAATAAAACACACGCTCTAGCCTCCTTACTGCCTATTGAGGGAGTAAGATGGACATTAGTATAGAAATGGTGTCCCAGTTTGTATGGTTTTTCAACACTTTCCTGAAAAAATGTTTGGGCAACTTTTTTATCTTTTCCTTCATTTAATACCCACTTATCATATCCTTTCTTATTTTTTCTTCTTACTGTTTTCCAGCCTTCGCCCCCATCCGAAAATTTCCTCTGTCTGTACTTTCTTCGGAGAGGGAGAGGAAGGGCTCTCTATCTAAGGACTTATCTTCCTCTTCTTCTTCTTCACTAAACTCAGAGTCTCTTCGTTGGCCTTCGGCCACATAAACTCTAGTGCTCTTTTTCTCACTGGAGGGCTTGTATCCTTCTTTCTTCTTCGTGAAGATCCTGGGCCCTCGCCTATCTGTACCAAAACGTTCGGGTTTCAGGGCCTTTCTGCCGTTTTCCATATCGACTTTGCTGTTGTATGGAATGAACATTTGGTTTTCTCCGGAAGAGGGTTTCCATGGTGGGGCGTCCCTGCACTTGGGTTGCGAGCCCCGTCTGTGATAACCTTGACATATCCGGCAGTACGGCAATTCCCAGCGACAGAGTCTCGACGAGTGACCGATTCCTTCGCATGAAAAACAAACATGGTTTTCTCTCAAATCTTGTTCAGTCACTCCTCTAATTATTCCTCTGTTTTTTCGTGGAGTCTGCTCTGTTCTTGTCTCATCTGTCTTCCTCCGGAAAACATTAGTTGGTCTCATCTCTTCTCGTCTCTTATCCCCATATCTTGGTTTGTGGACAGGCTCTTTATTTTTTCTGTAAGAGTTGTTGTACTCTGACTTCTGCCTATCTTCCCGTTCGTCTCGGGCCATGAACACTTTTGTGGTGCGGAGTTCCGGTTGTCTCTTGTTATCCATTCTCAATAAAGCACCTTTCGAAATTAGATATAATTTGTCTAACAGTTCAGCTAAACTTATTTCCATATCAATGGCTTGCAATATTTTGTCTTTTAATCTTTCACCATCCCTGCGCTCTGAGAGGTTCTGCATGATTTTACCAATGATCATTACCTTTATATGTTTAGAATTAAACATTGCCTCCTTATCGAGGTCATACATCCTACTCTGATACTTTCTAAGCTTACTCTTTAATCCTACTATGAAATCTGTAAAAAGCTGTTCTTTCCCTCTTTTATATTCTACAAAGTCCACCCAGATCTCGAAAACATTTCTTCTATCTTCCGGTTGCAGGTAGGACTTTAACTGAGCCAAAAAATCTTCTAATCTTTTAAACCGAGAGAAAACGGGATCATGGAGCAAATAATGCCTAGCTTCACTATCTAAATTCGATGTAATGGCTGATCTGGCAAAAGTAATCTTTTGTTCTTCTGTTAGTGCGCCTAAAGCACTGAGTTTTTCTTTAATGAAACAACATACTCCTCATACTGGATGCCAGTCCAGAGTCTGGTCTTTAAACTTTTACCATGAAGTTTTAGGGCTTCTGGCACCTCAGGCAGAGCAGGTGTAAAAAGATTTGCTTGGTAGACTGGGACTCCTGGTGTTTGAGGCATATAGGGATATCCATTCCACATTCCGGGATAAGAATACGACTGGTTAGGCATAGGGGTATACCCTGGTGGAATACCGCTGTACTGAAAACCACTATGCTGAAAAGATGGAGGGGGGGCACCCTGTGGGTGGCCACTATGATATGTGTTGTTCCCTGGTGTCCCTCCTTGAGGTTGTATCTGTGGCTGAGCAGCCATGCTGTGCCCTGTTGTCCCTCCTAGGGGTTGGTGCGGTGGCTGTGCAGCCATGCTGTACCCTGTTGTCCCGCCTAGGGGTTGGTGCGGTGGCTGTGCAGCCTGGTTGTACCCTGCAGGTGGGAGAGCTGGTCTCCTGACCTGATCGGGATTCAATAATGGGTCTTCTAGCCCTTGTAGAGCACCTACGGTTATTTCTTTACCTTCCCATTTATTCCCATGGGGTTTCGGTGTCTGAGGGTCTGTGGCACCCCAGTTTATTCGGCTCTTTTTCTGTATGGCACCCTGTGCGGTGCTGGGCATCAATTGTGAATCCAGTGTGCTGTCCACTATGGCGGTTTTCAAATAATAGGGGGGATGGTCCTCTCTCCTTGGAGGTTCTCTTTCTCTAATACCGTGGGGGGCTTGCCTCAGAAGAGTGTGATCAGGATTTTGGCCAATATTCGGATCTGGAACTAGTGCTGGAGGGGTCCCTTGGGGAGGTGAGTCTCCCTGGGCAACGAGCACATCGCTACCCCCCTCTGGACCTTCATGTCCTTGTCCTTGGGCGCTATC
>JABUQX010091731.1:37500-40548 GCA_015478945.1 Trachelipus rathkii | reverse complement strand
AAAACTCTAAAGAAAAATGTATTGATGTATTTGTTATTTAATTACTAACTGATAACTTTTATATGAGGTGTGTATTACTGTATATAAGTAACGTTTTTCATGAAATTGTTCATTATACGAGCAGAGCTCACACATACAAGATGCATTTCCTTCATCCTTCTAGTCCTGATTGTTGTAAGAGTGAATTGGATCTCTTCTCCATAAACCCTACTCAGATTAGCGTAAAGCGAATCAACTATCAGGTATTAATCCTATGCATTCAATTACCAATACAGATGCTCCTCTAGAGTTCAATATTCAGGCACTTCTTGATCAAATAGCAAGGAAACCTAATTTGTTTTTATATGTAAAAACGAAATTGACAAAACCTGATGGTACAGATCTTCCTACGGGTGACGACCACATAGTATATACAGAATCAAATTTCCTGTATACATTGTTTCACTTCAGTTGAAGATCATCTTAACGGAACTTTCCACTAGGGTGCGGTTCAGCGTCTAATTATCCTGTTAATAGAAGCTATAGAGAGCATTTGTTAATATTCAGACGAACGCAAAACAATCCCATCTCCAATCATGTGGTTTTATAGTTTCAAAGAAGATGAAGCTGCACATATAGATAAAGAACTTAAAGTCATAAATAATACTTATGAATTTTACGGTCGATTAAATGGTGATATCTTCTCTCAAGAAAGACTCATTCTACCATCTGTAGATACTAGAATCATTTTATCCCGATCAAATCCTAAATTTGTTCTTAAAATAAAAAGTAAACCTACTGCTACGGCTGTATGTCCAGAACCTGTTTTCAAACTGTTAGAGCTTATCTCTATGTTAGAAAAGTAAAATTATCACCACAGCGACATTTGGAAATTGAAAAGGCGCTTTTTGAATACTACAGAAAGTTATCCTATTAAGAGAGTGAAACCAAGAATTAATTTCACTTCAAGGATTATCGAGTATTCAATATCGCTAACCCTCACCCCCCCCCCCCCCCCCCCCCCCCCCCCCCCCCCCCCCCCCAAAAAACCCCCCCCCCCCACTTTTACTTATCTGTAATTTACCACAGAAAGTAATAATAGGAGTGGAACATGAATCCTACTCAGGGAATTATAAAAAGTCGCCCTATAAATTCACACCTTTCCTTAGAGGAATCAGTTTACATGTGAATGGATTACCTCACGGACGTGATTATTGAAATGTTTTACAACGGAGGAACATAAATCTGTACTCGGCCTTTTTACGACTTAATAGCTAATACTGTATCATGTAATGATAGTGGGACAGGCTTAAATCTTGAAGAATACGCAAAGAATAGTAATTTATACGCCTATGATCTCACTGCAGACCTTTCAGCTTGTAACGCCTATCATTTAAACATTTTGAGAAAGGGTACATTAGGACTAAGTCTCTCTTTGGATCAAGTCTACAATCACCCATTACTGTAGTGGTCTATCTTGAACATCCTCAGCTCATTGAAATTGACAGAGTACGCAACGTGCTTTTGAATTATTAAAGATGAATAAAGGAAATAAAATCGGTGTTTAAAATGAACCTCACTTTTTAGGAGTGTTCGCTGTTAATGAAGTAGACAATGTAAAGCTGGAGAAGGATACCTGCTTCGTATTCAATACATCACCTCGTCACATCACCTCAACTGGCCATTGGATTTCCGTTTATAGAGCAAAAAACGATACTGTTCACATAATTGATTCTTTGAACTTAAAATTTATATTGAATAATCATTATATCATCTTATTTTTAAAATATAATAATGTAAGTTATGTAAAAACTATGTCATACCCCGTTCAACCCTTATATTCTAATTTATGTGGAGTCTATTGTATTTTTGCATTATAGCTTTTTTAAAATAATGTATGTTTTAAATAAAACTTGTAAATATATTTTTGATGCTAAAAAAATGTGTATGTCTATGATTTTATAGTTTCTAATTATGTAATAAATTGCATTTAAAATGAAAACGCGATTTTACTACCCTTAAAAAACTCGTATAATATATATATATATATAATATATATTATATATATATATAATATATATATATTTCTACATAATATAAATATATATATATATATATATATATATATAATATATATATATATATATATATATATATATATATATATATATATATATATATATATATATATATATATATATATATATATATATATATATATATTATTATTATATATATATATATATATATATATATATAAACATAAAATGTTTTTAATAAAATTTCGTACAATTTTATTAAAATAAAATGTTTATATAACAGACACTGTGTTTTTCTTCTTACATTACAAATTATAAATAAAAAAGTATTAAAACAAAAATAAAAATATAAAAGAAAACATATGTTAATAAATATATGATGTAAAGCAGTAAAGCAAATTATTCACACTGTAAAGCAGTAAAGCAGTAAAAAAAAAAGCCTACTATTTCCCTCTGTTGCTAGCAATTGAAGCTATGATTACTGTTTTACTGCTTTAGGTCTGTAAAAAAGTATATGTTTTTAATAAAAAATGTTTTTTAAGGATGAAGTAAAATGGAAGGAACTCATAGTATATTTGAAAAGAAATTCTTTGAATAGTTTACATTGATTATATTATCGGTTCGCGCTGCTAATATTGCGCCGCCGGGCGCACGGCGACGGTTACGCGGAATATTGCGCCTTTGCGGGCGCCGCGGGCGGCAAGTAAGCGCGGAAATATTGCTCCTGCGGGCGCACACGGCGGTTTCGCGGCGGGGATCACCTGCGGATGCGGACTCGGAAACGTTTGCGTTCACTGCCCAAATGTGTAACTCTTTAGATATATATTCTGTCGTGCTAGAAGTGCTAGAAAAGGCTAACTCATAGTAGGAAGCATCCTAGCAACATATAATATACACCAATCGATTCATCACACCTTATAACCTAGGGGTAGACATCAATATTAGGGCTATTCTTCAGGGAGGCTAGAAAAGCTTTGAAAAAAGTGGCACTCAGTTGGCACTATGTGGCACACACTTGGCACTATGTGGC
>JABUQX010091731.1:27500-30000 GCA_015478945.1 Trachelipus rathkii | reverse complement strand
ACAGTCATGAAATCATTAATTCTGATACAAAATTTTGAGGGTATGATGAAATTAAATGTTTGTTAATGATATCTTTATTAACTTAGAATTTAAAACTTAGAAAATATTTTATAGAAAATAGGAATTTTAAGAAATACAGAAAAGGAATCATTCACTTTCTTCCTAAATTTTAATATAATTCCTCTTTGAACGATGAACTGTGTACAGTTACGTAATATAATTTTATTTTTTTTCCTAAAAAGAATAAAAATCATATTTTAGATTCATCCTAAAGTTTAAAAAAATTCCTCGTTGAACTATGAGCCTGAACATATATAACATAATTTTATTAAAAACATATTTTATATATAAATATATATATATCGTATATATATATATATATATATATATATATATATATATATATATATATATATATATATATATATATATATATATATATATTATATATATATATAAATTATATATTATATTATATATATATAATTTATATATATATATATATATATATATATATATATTTTTATATATATAATTTTCACTTTCTTCCTAACTTTTAAAATAATTCTTCTTTGAACAGCCCCGACCATATGTATTAAATTTATTCAAAACAAATGTTTCTTAAAAATAAAACCATGAATAAATCCTCCTTTAACGATGTCCTTAGAATCGATTTTTATTACTTAAAGCAGAAAATAAGCTCTCAACATTCACTTGAATAGGAGGCAAAGCTGTAATTGGGCAAGCGGCATCTTGCAAAATTTTAGGATAGCAATTGATTGCCTCTTTAATTGATAACTTTGATTTCCGGTCGATTTTCATTATTCCATCCAATGCCTTATGGAATTCTACCTTTTATTTTTCTAGAAGATATTTAAGTTGAATGTCTTTTACTAGTAGATTGTCTTTTTAGTTTTTTCAATCGCTTTTCTGCATGCTTCAATTTTTCCCATTATCTGGCAAATTTGACTCTCATCTTCATTCTGACAAATTCTACACGAGGATTCCTGAAACTGCTGAACTATCTGACTCCGGCCAGATTTCTGTTCGATAGCGTTATGCATTTTAAGTCCTAGTTCACAAAGAACACTCCCAGCTTTAAATATCAAATCTTCAGTTCTGAGTGGGAAAGATTCTAAACAAAGATTGTCGACAAAAATAATTTATTTTCAGTTAACACATTCTTTCCCTTTTTTTCATGGAATTTATTTGTGATTTGCTAAACCGTTCTCTATAAACAAAATTTCCATGCAGTCAAGTCTTTCTGATTGAAATATTTTTGTTTGTAAAGTATGGGTGTTTTAATAATTCTTCGAGTGTTTCGATTTGTTCCCACTGACTGTCGGAGAGAGAAAGTTCAGAAGTACCGGCAGCCATCATACTACTACTATAATCTTTTAGTTGCAGAAGCCTTTAGAGCATAAGACATGTATTTCCCCATCTTGTCTCTTGACCTAAGATTGCCACTTTTGCAACTTGATTCTTTAGAACTTCCATTAATTTTGGGGTACGTGCTGCTTTTGCTCTTTGTCTCGCCCTGCTTTATAAGATTTGCTCTATGAGTATTGTGGAACCATCCACGGCACTGCTAACTGCAAAAGTATGCAATCTCCAATTCTATTGTGTGCAATGTTACGTTTATCGATAACTTTAGTCTTTTCATAGTTTTATTAAGTTCATTCTGAAAAACAACTATTACTTCTTCGTTTTGACATTCAATAAAATTAGTATCACATTTACCAGCTTCCTATTCCTCACCCTCATTGTCCTTATTTAATTTTCAATCGTACTGATCATGTTTGTGCGTTATACCGTAACTAAGCTAAATTACTTGTCTCTTTTTTTATTTCGAATTCCTTTAAGATGTCAGTAACAAAATTCTTGAATATAATTTGCTGAAATGTTGGAGTATTTTTTCTTATTACTGTAACGTTTTAGAAATATTGTTTTATCTCGTCCACATATATAAAATTATGACCAAAATAATTAGCTTGTGACATGTGTCAGTATCCCATTTTTTAAATGCAACCCAAAGCGTCCCTTTATGCAATTTTAAAGCTAATTTTTTGTTTATTTCTTCTTCTAGAACTAATTTACAAATATTTTTCCAGTCTAAAGGAACTTCTAAGCCAAGTCTCCACACAGTGCTTTAAATCCTGGTCATGCAAAGAAAACAATGGGTCACTATCTTAACAACAACCATTATAACCAATTGTATTTTGAATTTTTCATTAACATAGACAGAACAAGTTTATGCCAACTGAAAAGTTTCAACTTTAGTCTGAGTTTTTGAAAATTAAAGGTTATATCCTGATTACCTTTAGCTTCACTTTTCTTTTTAACAATTGCAGCAACTGTCTGGGATGATAGCGTTTTAATGTCCGCATTAAATTTAAAGGATTCCAATAGATGTTATTGTGGACCCCATGAGTAAACTGTAGTTAGGTAGACCCTTTTGTGCAGGGACGAACTGACTGCTTTCCCATCAAACTGTGGTTAA
>JABUQX010091731.1:0-17500 GCA_015478945.1 Trachelipus rathkii | reverse complement strand
CGAAAACCCTACCTGATAGTGTTAACTCGAGGACTGCGCGTCGGAGACCATTGCGCCAAGAAAATGTTTTCTAGAGTGATCTAGGGTTAAGCGTTTCGAGGTAATATAGAAGATACTGGTCCAATCTGACAGGGCAAAGCTCACTTCCTGGTAGTTGTATTATAGATATTATTAATATTATAATTTAGATATTTATATATAATATATATAATTATATATTTATATATATATATCATTTATAAAATATAATATATATATTATAATATATATAATTATATATATATATAATATAAATAATTATTAAATATAATATATATTATATACTATATATATATATATATATATATTTCACAATATTGGTGTTAGCGGGTTTGGGCCTCAGCCCAAAGGGCTGATGCTTACCCCTCTCGGAGATGTAATTATGCCCGTCATTATCCACCCTTCGGGTGATCCCCTTCTCTGGACTCACAACCCTTTTCAAGGGAGCACATCCTGGGTTTTCTCTCGGGAGGTGATTGTTGCTTTAGTAGATACTCTTAGTTAATGAAAACTGTTTAATCGTAAAGTTAGGTACGTTATGTTAAATATATTTATAACCATACAGTGTATAAATTTGCTTTAATATATAATTATTATATATATATATAATATATAATTATTATATTATAATAATATATATTATATTATATATTATCTATATATTTATTATTTATATTATTATATATATAATTTTAATTATATATTATAATATATATATATATAGATAAAAAAAATATGTTATTGATGATAACACACATTTCTACATTATACACTTAAAGACAGAATAATATAAATCATGTAATAATGTAACACAATTATTTCTGTGAACATTTTCATCTATTAGACATGTAAACACCACATAAATGCAAGCACACAGTATAAACACTCATATTTTGCTGGCAACACATTATCACCACACAATACATTTTAAAAACATATTAAACACCCATATATATATATATATATATATATATAATATATATAAATTATTATTATATTATAACTATTATATTTATTATATATATAGATACTTATATTATTATAATATATTATATTATATTTATAGGTATATATAAATATATATATATACTATTTAAATTAGATGTGAGCTATATATATATATATATATATATATATATAATTAAAATAATTAATTTGTAAACAATTTAATATTAATTAATATAATAATGATATATATATAAATAAAAGGATATATGATTGGTAATGGTTCATGTATTATAATTATATTTATTTTATATATTATATTATTATATATAATATTAGAGAGTCTATCCGCGTTTGGCTCATTGGGTTAAGGCGAGCTTTTTGGCTTACACCTTCATAAGAACAGAATCACCTTTTGCTCAAGAATGAATAGATTTACGAAGTAATACTAGTTATGTGGGTATCCCACGGTTAATTAACGGACACAAAAAATTTGTCTTTTGTTACGTATTGGAGATTTCTTCATGCAATTATTTACGTATTTGCAGTTTTACGAGAGCATTAGTTGTATTTACAATAACCTCAATTACACATCACATCTACAACAATAGCCACACATACAAACAGAACAGTCTATTCACAAACAAACCACTTCTTCTCATGCTTCTCGCTTGGAAAAAGCCGCGTTTTACTGAGATCGCGAACCCACGCCTTACGTGGCAATGACATATCCGACTACGTCGCGCTGGAAGAGTATAGCTTTGAGCTATCATTGGCCCTCTTCTACATAATTCTCTGCAACCTTTCATCTTGGTACAGGGAAACCGATACATTCATACTTTCCCTGACCTAATAATTACCTCAGTTGTATCAAGGATTAAGAGCTATGTGTGTATTTTATATATAAGTTATGCCTAGAATAAAAAATATTATACCAATTTTATACTTATATATATATATACTATTATTATAATATTTACTATTATTATTATTATTCATTATTGCTTATTATTATATTTTATATTATTTTATATATATATTCACACCACGCATGCGTGAACGTATATTCACACATAAAATTATAACACACCACATTCAAGCAAAACACACACCACACACTCTGCTTGTGGAGATTAGAATACAAATTGTCCCATATCCTCATTAAATCTCTCTCTCGAACCACAAATTTATCAACTTTATAAATAACATTATAGATATATTTAGTGATGTGTAACTTGCCTAATTATTCTAAAAAATTATGTTGGTTATCAGTAGGAGGTGATTAGGTATTATATCCCCCCCACTCCTCCGCCCCTACATTTAAGGAGGTCTCGTAAGAACACCCGATCTTTCCCCCATTTATTCTTTCGCCAACAGTTTCTGTTTTTAAGGAAGGGTATTATGTCTAGTTATGGTATGAATTTAAAGGTCTAAAAACCCTATTCCCCCTCATCCCCTACCTCATGTCTCATTTGCTAAAAGTATTGTATAAGCAAACGTTAGGATTAATTATACACATTTGTCCTATTAAATGAGTAATTACCATGATATTGTCTATTTCTCCCTTTCATACTAATTTAGTTTATCATTACGTGTCGGAAAAAGGTTTTTATTAAAACACCTTTCGTATTTCATTATATATTATATTATATATAATATTATCATAATATAATAATCTCATACTATATATATATAATAATAATATATATATAATATAAATTACATCAATTTATATATTAATATATATATATATATATGTATATATCATGTTCAATTGTACAAATTAGATAAGTTGTTACACATTGAGTTTTTCCGTTTTGGTTGCCAATCTATATAAACATCATGACTAATATAGAGAGCTGTCCTCCTTAATGCCAAAGATGAAATAATTATTTATTTAGTTTGGTAAACTATAATTAAAATATTTTAATATATATTTATAATCATAGTATACTAATATTATATTTCAACAAATTATATATATATGATCTGATCTGTCCTCATGAAAGTGTATATATTATATATATATAAACTTTCATATTAGTCAATGTTATATAAGTTATATTAACTAAATACTTATCATTATAAATTTAATTAGAATTATATTATAATATTTATTCTTATATATTATATATTTCATAATCACCTATATAGGATATATATATATATACTCATTATATATATAATTTTAATGTTCCTGTAACTTATTTATTATAGGTAAAGATATCCTGTCAATCTTCTACTAAATTTATATATTAATATTACTATTATATAATTATATATAAATAATTATTATATATATATTAATTAACCTCATTTATATATCTATATATATATATATATAAATATATTATTATAATTTACTAATTATATATTATTTTATTAAAGATTTTATTAATACTTTATATATTAAAGATTTTAATTATAGATTATAGGATAATCTTGAAATAATTATATAATAATTAATTTTTAATATAATACTTATTTTTTATATATATGTATATCAAATTTTAACTCAGAGTCAATTTATTACATTATATAATATTATATATATATATATATATATTTACTATTATATAAACACTATATTTATCAGTATCCAAATAATTTAATATATTATTTTATAGATATAAATTATTATATATAAACTAATTATATTAGTATATATATATATAATATATATATATATAAATTATCTATAATATATATATAGGTATAATATAATCTATACTAATATAAACTTTAATATATATCTATATATATATATATATATAATTTTATAATATATATAATAATATAATTCTCTTATATATATAACTTATATTATACTCTACATTATTAAGACCCTTATATATACCCTAAATTATTCATATATATTACCTATATATAAATATATAATATATATTATTTACTGAATACTATTACTAATTATATATATATAGTATATATATTTATATATAATCATCCCTAGGTTTTTTTACTAATGGCCCCTATTATAATATTTTCTTATAATATATATATAAATCAAATAATCCATAATATATATATATTAATATATATATATTATACTATATATAATATTTTATATATATATATAATATATATATATACTATAATCATTCTCACTTATCCCATTTTTAAGTTTTATTATAAAAAAAAAACAATCATTATTTTTCTTTTAGGCAAAATTTGAAACTGTGAAGTTGAAATTGTGTAGATTTTGAAAGCTTGGGAAAAAAAATCGAATGTCTCAGTCTATTTTCAATGGAGGCATATATTGTCTCCATATTTGTCTAAACTCCCCATATTATTTTTTTTTTTACTTAATAGCAATACCCGCAAACCATTTAAGATCACTGCAGTACATTACTGCACTAGGTGCCAGGAGTCGGACCGAGTCATTCTTGTCTCCGGTGGACGACGGGAGACTCTTTGCGTCCCCCCTTGTCTTCCCGCCGCGCATCACCGAGCTCTTTAGATCTTCCATTCATCATATGTATTATATTTTTTTCTCCGACGGATATAGCCGCGCTAATGAATCTTGAGACTGTCCCTAGAATAAATAAACTAATATATTCCCCACCCACTTATTCATTTTTTTCACTATTATTTATAATTACACCTTCCCTCTCAATCTGCAGACTTCACTCACGTCACAAATTACCCTCCATGCTCACCTCAACTCACACAGCTGTTTTAGAAATCAGATTTTCTAATACTTAACAATCTCTCTGCCACATCAAGAGTACCAATATCACTTATGCGCGTGTTTAATGTAATATTACATAATATATAAATTGCCGCCTTCATGCGATACAACTTGGTAATAAAAAAATTATACTTACTATCTATAGATAGTATATTCTCTCTATCACAAATACCTCACTTTTGAGACTCTAAAATTGAACTTGTACTTTCAGTACCAGTGATAAGAGAAGCAAGAACACAAGTTATTTCCATAACATTGATTATTAACAAGATTCTAAATAAAGGCTTCTATTATATATCTTAACAAAGTTAAATCGAAACTAGTTTTAAAACTGTTTTTTTTTAATAAAAATAATACGATATACTTGTCTGAATCTTATACCCCTTCCTGGCCTAATATATAACATTACATAGGACTTTAATAAGTGCCGCTTAACATAAAGTTTCAGACCAACATTGGACTCTCCTAATGTAAAATCTCAAATTCATTCATGATCACGCTATATATTATATTATACTATAGTATAATATAATATATGTGCTCATATATATAACTATATATATATAATATATTATTACTACTTATTTTCCTAGTATATGGATATAATTAACCTATATATATTATGTTGTAAAATTCAATTCTTTTGGTCTAAGCTGAGCTTGCGTATTCGATATAATCGACCTATTCGATATATCGAGTATTGGATATCTCGATATTATTCGGATTATAATATTTATAGAGGTATATATTATATATATATATATATATATATAATGATTATACTATAGTCACTAATATCATACTTTATAATAGGTATATATATACATAATATAACCTCATCATATATATATATATATTATGTTATGTCTAAAGCTGACATCATGTAACTAGAGAACAACAGCACCTACAGTAAAGCATACACATTGTTGCATATGCATGGCACAGAAAAAAAGACTTTGACGCAAAAAAATAGGGCGCCATAATTGCTGCCGAGTGTTTAGGGGGTGAGTGTTAAAAACTAACAGACTAAAATATCTCGAACGGGTAGACCACCCCGCAATAGTTTCAGGAGTCGCGGAGAGTCTCTCGGGCACTCAGGTGGACTACGGGGAGTGATATAACTCGCCGCGCCCTAACTTCGAGAAACTTGCGTCTCCGGAACCGCCGCATCTTTTGTGCCTCTTTGTGGGTGTATCGCGGGGTTCCTCCGACCATCCCCTCCGGCGGTATGAAACATCCCCCCCTCCGTCCCCCATTGGCTCGAGCCCCCCTAAAAAGGGTAAACTCCTTTTTAGGGGGCTCGAGCCGAATACCGCCCAAATATTGCGCAGGCCTATGATTGCGAATTAAATTTTAATAGTATTATTTTGTGAAGAGTTATCTTATTTAATATCTTATTACATATAATTATATAGTTTTATCATATATTATAATTAATTACGATATATATATATATAACTATATATATGAGATATAATCAGTCTTTCTTATTATTTATAATAGATTAGTAAACTAATAAGGCAAGTACGTATAAATTTTATTAATATTATATATTAATATATAAAATTAGTAGTGATTACTTTGCCAGTCCTAGTAGTCTTAGGAATCTATATCTTCATTAGTTATATTATAAAATTTTTTCTACCTATTTTCCTTAAAAATTTTGCCATATATAATGATATATTATACCTAGGCTTTGTGTCCCGTGTAAAATGCAATAAAGCTTTAGGAAGGCTTTTAATAGAGTCCTCTATTTCTCATTGAGTACAATATTGGGCGTAATTAAATGATCATCAAAATTAAATATTTAAAAGTTAAACACTAACATAAAAATAAATTAACATCTTTTTTAAACTTAAGTAGCTGTCACAGCACAGAGCGAAGTCAACTTTAATCCTTACAAGGTCGCAGATCCGAAATAGGCGATTTATTGTTCTATTAACGCTACATACGCTATATCGCAAGTTAACGAATACGATGATTTGTAAATATAACGGATGATTTTCAAAAATATCGAATATCGAAAAAATATTAATGAAAGCTTCACACTATCTTAAGTATATATATATTTTTTATATTCTATATATATGCTATATAAGACGTATATATATATATATAATATATTATCAATACTAATATTAAATATATATTAACTATTGAATACTTTTTGTATCGTAAAGTTGGCACAATACTTCATTGTGATAACTAATAAAAATAGTGATATATATATAGTAGATATATATATTTACATACATAATTGACATAAAGTGTACTATATATATATTATATTTTCATTTTATTACTTTAAACCCTTTCTTTTACCTACCCTGCCAAACCTATTTTCTACCAAGTCTTCATCAATTTAAAATCTTACATTTTCAACAAAAAAACACAAAAATACTAAGTCCTCTGGTATCTATATATAATAAAGCAAATGCACCTTTCACTAACTCTTCCATTTTCCATTATCTAACGTCCTCCCCTAGCGATAGACACCTTCTTACCTTAACTTTCCAATAACTATTATATCCGGCGAGTATCATAATATACTTAAAGCTATGGGAATTTAACCATATTATACACCTCACATACTGGCTATATAAAATAATTAAAACTATTTAATTGTTCACAATCTTTATCTCTATTCTTACGAGCGTGCTTTACTATCAACATCTCAGCATACTTTTTTAATTTATATTCAGGAAGCGACTACCACTGCGCAACACACCAATATATCATTAACACTGTCAGCAACAAGAGTTCTTCCCTAGTGTAGAGTGACTGGGCTTACGCTCTGTTGCCAAGTCCAATAAACGATTACCTAACAATAAAGTTTACTTCAACTTCCTCTCATGGTTTCTCAGGTCATTTACTTCTAATAGTATTAAAATATCTGTTACTACACAAGATTATGTATCACTTATAAATGAACCATATCTTTTCAACAATCAACCTCTCAGTAACTCGATACTCCCATTTCAACTAAAATAGCATCAATAAACTAATTTCATCGTACGGTTATAACATTTCCATTATCACGCTCTTTTTTCTCACGCCCCCGTAAATAAAACGCATAGGTGGGACTTCACTAACTTCCCTCCCTCCCGCCAGTCTTCCGAGGAATACAATCATCCTTAAACGGTTTGTTTTCACAGCATTTTTCCAATTTATAATTTTGGCTAAAGAAAAATTTCTTCTTCACGTTACATGATGATTCTATATGCCCTATATATATATATATATATATATATATAGTTATATCGAATATATATATATTATATATATATAATATTATGTATGGATAGTATATATATATATAGTTATAATTAGTAAGTATATATATATATATTATATATATATATTTAATTCCTAATATATATATTATATGTATAATATATATAAAGATAATTGATATAATCATAGTATTCATATATATAATATATTATCTTTTTTTGTTCGAATATATATATATATGTGTTATAGGTATATATATCATATATATATATATAATATTATATATATAATATATATAGATAAAATATAATTATATATATTTAATAATTTATATATTAATTAATACTATAATATATATATATAATAATTTGAAATGAATTCTGTAATATATATATTATATATCAAAACCTTTCTCATCATCCATCCTGTTAGGGAGAGTCTGTCATGTTGCTGCTCCTCTAGAAACCCCTCCAGGTATCCCGATCCATGAATAGTGCCAACCTTTCCAATGTATTTTCTTAGTCGCTTCACCCTCCATAAGATGCCTTAAGCAAATAGCCTCCTCCAAAGCATCCTTCCATCTTTTTGCTCGGTCTTCTCACTGGTTTCGCTCCCATTATTCTTTCCAATTTTATAGTAGATCTTCGCAAGGTTATACTTCCAGTCCTCATTATCTTCCCAGTCAAGGATGTTACAAGGAGCAATATCAAGCTAGTTTCTCTCTATACATTACTATATCTATTTAGCACACAGAAATAATCAACTCCTGTCTTATCTGTTCCACTCCTAAACTCAGTAGCTCCCTCAGCTTTTTAACTTTCCTTTGTGTGAATTCAATTTTCAATACTCAGCATTTCCGCCAGCTTATATTTTATATAACACCTCATATGCCGTGTGTGAGGTCCTCCAATACCCAACATTCGCGACCTACTTTTAATCGAATGGCGTGTAATATTATTGCGCTCGAGAGGATGGTTGTATATATTGTTACCTTTACCTCTACCTCTCTGCATCATCAAAGGATACAACTTCCCACATTCCTTAAGTATTTCGTTATTCTTTCCCTCAGTTTCCCATCAGTCGAATATCCAACATTGTCTCATCAAATATCGCCCTGAATAATTTGAATACTTACTAGCGTGTTTGGGAACTGTTTACCTCATTCATATCTCTCGCGTGATACATTGCCTGTCTCGAATCACCATTATCTCCGTCTTCTCCCTGTTTATCTTACATTTATCCCACCCCATCTTTAACTTATTTCTAGATTCTAAGAATTGTGACCTATCTTAAAGAAACTTGTTATCTCTACATTGCTGTACCATTTATTCACCACAGTCTCGAGTCGAATACGTTACCGCTGATATTGCATAAAGATGGCATTCAGAACTATTTACCATTGTCAAATGCCTCTCTAATGACATCATTGATTTCTATTAGCAGATGTGGCAGAGATTCTAAATCCCTCACAAAATTAAAAGGACATCACCACTGCCCTGCCTTACTCCAGTCATCATTTCAAACCATTTCTCCCTTTCCATATCCATTCTAACCTTGTTTATGGGGTATTCACATATATATTATACTATATAATATATATATATATTATATATATATATATTATTTTATTAATATATTAATGAGTATATATATATGAAAATATGCAGTATATTTCATATAAATGTATTTATTATAATACTAAAGTTATTTTTAGTGTACTTTTATTTATAAACATTCTGACTTTAATATAATATTTATAACTTCTTTATATATATTTATATATATATAATAATATTTCCTTTTCTAAACACTTTGAACATTTAAAAATTTATGAGTTTAATATAAATAACATATAATTAATAATAATAATCCTTACTTATTATTCTTATCAGCTTCTTATTATTCCTAATCACAGACGGTTTCCTCCATCACCATCCACAATCTCTCTCCTTGTATTCTATCAAAAGCTTTCTTCAAATCTATGAAGTGGAATTATATGCCGTCTTTATTTTCATTTTATTGTTCATTTTTTCCTTAATATCATTTTTTAAAGATAAGTATTCAAGTCAAACTTACACTTACATCTGCTCCTGAATCATAGTGTTGTCACTTCTTTCGATCTTTCCCTCTAATTCTCTCTGAGACTTTTTTCTATTATCCTCATTCGTTATATTTTACAAATCTGCTTTTCTTTCAATCTGATAGGTTTATGTTTTTCCATCTCTTCATCTAATTATTCACAATCTATATTCTGCCATCCATGCCACCATACTTTCTTCCTGTTTTGAATTATTTCATTAATTTCTCAAATCTTCGATTTCAGGGCTTACTTTACCATTTCTTTAAGGCTCATATAGCTTGTTTCACTTCCTCGTCTAATTATATCGGTCTAAGTCTTTCATTTCTCGGTTCTTTCTATTCTGTGGGTTCTCCTCCTCTTATAACTTTTCGTCATCTTCTAATTCAATAATTTCCCAAAAAATTCTCTCCATATCTTTTCGGCTTTTTATTCAATTAATTGCCATTTACAGGTTCTCTTTCTTTTTTAGTTTGATCTGTGAATTTATATATTTCACGTGTTAGCATTTCATCTTATATTCTTAATCTCTTAGCATTTAATTTTTATAAACTTATCCTAAAATTCTTCTCTCATCTTCTCCAATTCTTCCTTATTCAAAGTCGAAAGAATTGCTCCTAGTCACAATTCCTCATCAACATTTACACTTTCTAACAATTTTCTATTCTAATTTTTCTCTTCCTTGCCTTCATCACATTAAACGGTATTCTTGTTGCTTTTTCTCTTACTACGTCCTTATGATTTCTCATTCCACCAAATCTCCCTATCGTTTCCTTCTTCAAATACATTTTTTTGTACCAATCCCTTCTTCGTGCGACCTGTCCTCCACACAACTTTTCTCTTTTGAAATCTCTCCAACCTTGCTCTGCTCGTTTAACAATTCTGAGATATTTCTTCATATATTTCTATACCAGTTTGTTTTGTTGACCATCTTTCTCTTGTGAGTTCATCCCTAATTTTCAAAACAGTACGTTCTCTTGGTTACTTTCTTCGCTTTTATCTTCCTTTTTTCCTATCTTATCATTTTCGTCATATTAACATAGTGTTTGATGTGTCCGATACCAGAATGATCACTGACAATATATTTTTACCAATCCTTATGAACACCTCTTCATTTACATATCATTAAGATTATCAGATTTTTTCTTGTATTCCTGGTTTTCTAAATTCTTCTGCTCTCACTTTTTACTCTCCCACATTTCTTTCTAAAAGTGCTTATGATCGCTGCACTATTTCTTATGGCAAAGCTCCACTATTTCTCTCCCTCTATATGATTCTATTCCGACTGGCCCCACAGCAGCTTCCTCCCCTTCTCTCTGCACTTCTACATGAGTGTTCATATCTCCCATTATTATTATGTTTTATTCCCTATTCCTTTTCCAATCATCATATACATACTGTAGGGTTTCCATAAACTCTATCTTCTCCTCTCATAGGTATTTCCTTTGTGAGGTGTAAAGACTGTATAATACTCAACTTTGACCATCCACCTTTCAACGTCACAGCCATAATCCTCTAGTTCATTAATACATTTTCATATTATCACATTTATATGTTTCTGGTGTCATAACGATCGCTACACCGTGTCTATCCTCTCTCTTCTCCCATTATCCCTTATACACAATGACGTAACCATTGTGTAATTTCTTCACTCCCACTCCTTTATACCTCTCTTCACACACACACACACCCAAAGCAACAAGAACCCTCTTCGTCATCAACTCCACTGCCTCTTCCTCTTTTCTAGAGAAAGTGCTTGCGTTTATGTTATTGTTAACTATTTTATGTGCAGTATTTTATTATATAGTGATAGTCCTTATTTTATACTCGTAGTTATTGAACTCAGTACGGGTCGGGTATCTGAGATTAGATTATCGCCTTATTTTCTATATCCAACAACATGTGTGTAACGAGTTTGAGAATGTTATACTGGCCGGATTGTTCCTATGACCTGTCCATCTTGAACTCTCTCTTATTTAATCAAGTGCTATTCATGTGGGACCGGCACAACGGATCTTAATAGGTCCCTTGTGGCCAGTTAATTTATAATTATTATATATATAATTTAATGTTATCATAATATTTAATATTTTAATTTTTATATTATATATATATAATTAATATATATAATAATCATTTATATATATAATATATATTCATTTATATAATCTAATAATATATTTAAATATATTATATATATATTATATAGAGAGAGAGAGATGAGAAGAGAGCGTAAGTATGTGTGCACTAAGGATATAACGATTGAGAAATAGCCCCCTAAGCTCAAAGCTCTAAAATGAGATGTTCTGAAAATAAAATCAGTAGGTATTAGTTGAAAGGCAGGGGAAACTATATGATTAATCAAAAAAAATATAAATTCAGAGTAATGACAGAGAAGATTAGTACAGAGGAGATAATCGAGAAGAGAGAGAGAATTGTCATTATCGATTGTCATATATCATTATCATTATCATTAGTACATTATCCGATCGACCAAGAAACAAGAAGAGAATACGAGAGAAGGATAAATCAACGATCCTATACATAAGGGGAGGAGAATGAGAGAGAGAGATATTAGAAACACGAGTGAGAGAGAGGAGGTAGATGTAAGGCTACGCTAAATAGAATTGTTGCTGGTAGTTTCAGAGAAGGGAAAATCCCAAATGTTCTTTAAATCAGATAATCTGAGTCTAAGCAGACAACCAAAGAGTTAATGGAAGGTCACGTGAGGTAAAACCTTTTAGTAAATTTAATGAACGAAGAAGTCAAAGATTGACAAGACTTTATAAGAAAATTTAAAAGATAAATATTAAACTTATTTATTATATAATTTATAATTACTTTTTTTATTTATAATATATATTAATTATATATATATATATAATATATATATATATTATAAATATAATATATATTAATATTATAATTATAATATATATTATTATTATATATATATAGAATCATGTTGATTATCAGCTTCCACATTTAAGCGGCATGAGGTATTTTTCCATTTAAGAAAAAAATGGGAAAAAAATTTATGAAAGAAAAAGACAAACTTTCTTTATACATAAATGGTGAATTTTCAAACAAATTTAATTAATATTACAAAAAAAGTCACAAAAGAACAAATTACTTATATAAACGTAGCTTCATCAATTAGATTTTTAAAAAGTTAAAGCTTAGGCAATTGACTTTATTTATAGGAAATGAGATATTTTATGCAGCAAATTGAATGTTGAAATAATTAAACTGTTTTTTATATTTGCTTTAATTAACGAATACCGTATGGGTGAAATACACTTTGCCCCCATGCATGGCAGACCGCCTGCGGACTACCGCAGGCTTCCGGCAACACCGATGTCGTACCTAAAATTAAATTAATTCTTGTTTTTTCGAACAATTTTCGTAAAACAATGAAAGAACGCAATCTAAGCGTAAGTTTCTAGAGTAAGACTTATAAAGTTTTTCAAATTTCTATTTATATGTGATTTTTTACCTCATCGTCGTAAAAATTCCTTCACCTTAAAACTGTGTTCGCAGAAAATTTGCCATCATCAAATGACCATATAATATATATATATTATATGTAAATATATATATATATATATATATTTTTAAATATTATATAATAATATATATATATATATATTATTATTATATATAAATTCTATATAAATATTATAATTTTATTATTAATATTAATATATCTGAATAATGAATAAAAGGTACGATTAACTATTTTAATTATTTATAATTTATATATATATTATTGATTCGACCGTCGTCGATAGTGGACGCAGTGGAAACCAGATTAGAATTAGCTTAAAAATATTTTGAAGGACAAAATTGAGAGATTGGCATTCATAAAATTATGAATTCTGAAGATGAATTTATTTGAATAAATTAATGAGAATCTGAAATTGTTATGAAGTAGCGCCTAAATGAATATTTTCAGAAGCAAGAAAATCTTTAGGCTCGAAGTTGTTGGCAGTAGTTTATATTATTATTATTATTAATTATGAATATGTTTATTATCTTTATTATATTATAAAATATATTATCTATAATAATAATAATAATAATAATAATAATAATAATAATAATAATAAATATAATAATAATATAATAATAATAAAATCCTAATTATAATAATAATCACATATCTAATAATACTAACTTTAATTAAAGAAAATCAGTCGTCTCACGATATATGATTATTTATAGTAATGTAAAATGCTCAAAATTTATTTAATATATTTTTTAAAACTGGTATTGGAGGAGCCACAAAATTTTTAACATTTTTTCTTTCGGTAATTTTGACACTTACCACCAGAGGAAGAGAATTTGAATAATGTAACATTTTTCTGACAATATGGACTCGACTTCGAGAAACGCTAGTTTTCACCTCCTAATCAATTCAAAAAGAAATAATAAATAATAAGTAAATTTGACTATTAAATATATTGTAGGTGAATGATAACTGTCGTTTCTCCAACGAATGTCTTCAGCCATCTGAAAATAATGTTTCAAAATTATTCTCTCCTCTTATGTGTGGTAAGGATTCTGAAATATACCCTTTTCTACCATATTCATTCTTTTCGTGGATAATGTGAGTGGGCGATATTTGTGATTATACTATATCAGTCTCACCAACACCACCCCTTGCAAGCATGCAGGAGATCGTGATTTGTAAAATAATTATATATAAAATATATATAATACTGAAGTATCTAGTATTTATTTTGTATTTATGATTTAAACTAGAAAAATAATCTTTTTTTCTAAAATAATTTTATATATATATTAATATTTATATATATATCTATATATGTGTATTAACATGTTGTGTGTGATTTTTGTGTGTGTGTGATGTGCAGGTATGTGTGTTTGATTTTATGTCTGTTAAGGAGTATATGTGATCCCTGGGGGGTATATTTGTGTGTCTGTGTGTAGGTGGTGAAGTTGAGTGTGTGTGTATTATCTATTTATTATTTGTTGAGAGTGCATGAGGTGAGAGAGAGAGAGAGGGGTAGTGTGAGTGTGTGTGTGTGTGTGCATGATGGCAAGCTTACGTCCTTGACCTTTTTTTTTCAATTTATTTCTTGCGTATTTTCCCTTGATAAGATTTAATGTTGATGTCAATCAGTATAAATAAAGGGAATGTGAACGAAAAATTACGCTTCGAATTTTATTTGCTTTTTTTATTATATATGTTTATTTTTTTATTTAATAATTTTCTTATTTGTGTATCTAGTTGATCTCAATGGATGTGAAAGCATTAAGTTATGACAATATATATAAAAATTAAGTCTGACAAAGGTTTTAATATATATATATAATTTAATTATATTATATTTAAATTATATTTACTTTCGTTACTGATCTTAATAGTACCATATATAAATATAAATATATAACTTTGTATAGTATATTATAAATATATAATTAATAAATTTACTTAAAAATAATATTATATTTAGTTATATTATTATCACTCTATATACACAATGTTTGCCTTTAAATATATATATATATAATATTAGTTGCGCTCAGGAAGAGATAGACGGAAAACATGATATAACTATCAGAGGTGGGGCACTTCCGGCTCTTTAGTCCGCCTTAGTTCCTGCGCATGCGAGAACGGATACTACCATAATAGTGTGCGGTACTGAGCGGTATTGGGGCGGGCAGACGTCAGGAATTTAATTACGGCGAGACTTGCCACGTGACAACGGAGTCAAAAAAAGTTTCCGCTCTTTTTGTTCCCCACCTTTTTGAAAAATGAAAGTATAGATTACTTATTAATAGGATTCCTATTGGTTTATAATAAAGAAGAATTATTATTTTTATTTTAAGTTCTTGTTAAGGACTTTATTAAATTACTAGGATAACTACGCAGTCAAATATTATTAGCTTTTTTTAATAATACTATATAATTAAACTTCCAAAACAATTCTCATAACCTCCACATTAAATTGACATAACACATTATATAATAACTCAGCATGTCTAAATTTTGGACTTTTTTATAGGGACTGAAAGGCTATCATCCTCATCTATACACTTAATTAATTCTATATAATTTACTATAAATAACTCTATCCACACTCAAGTAATCAATATACTGTGTAAATCAAATATATATAGATATTTTATCTCATCTTGTACAATGAGTCATTTTTGACATATTATAGTTATAATATTTGAAATATAATTTAATATTTAGAAAGTCATAATCTATAATTTAAGATAAGTATATATATATATTACTTTAATATTATATATATATGGCTATTACTCATACATATACGAATGGAATACTAAACAGCCACGACCAATAGTCACTCTTGATTTATTTGAACAGATTTGTCGGTTGCGTCTGTGCGAAAAATTACAATAAAAATAAAATAAAAAAACCAAAAAATATAATAATCAAAATTACAATATTATAAAAAAGAAATAAAATTACAAATATAACCTAGTGTGTTTACTAACCCTTCGGACAGTCAGATAGCCCAAAAGACAAATTATTGTCTAGCCACGGTGGATATAAAATACTATCAACCTAACTTTATAATCATCTATTTCGTTTATTTACCCAAATTTATATTCGAAGAAGAGTGTGAGAGTTATGTTGCACAAACAATAAAACATAAAACAAATTACAAATTTTAATGACAATTCACACAGTTTAACCACAGCTATACTGTAATATCCTTGTAATATTTATTATACAAAAGTATAAATGACAATTAATTCAACTAAATATCAAGTTTTGAGCAGCCTGAGGATGAGTACTCGAGTTTGTTAATCTCCGGCTTTAAGCCCTAGTGGCGACAGTAACAGACTTTTACTCCATGCATTTTTTTCTATCTCTTTACCACATCAGAGACCGAGCTCGCAGAATCGATAAAAGCTGGTAGAGTGCTGACTTAACGATGTAGATTCCTGAACTATTACAATGGCCGAGATCGTCATTCACAAAGTAAAACACAAAGTCAGTCATTTACTCACCACTTGATATTCAAACATATATTAAATTAGACTGTTAATAATACTGACTATAAGTAACTATATACAAAATATTATCTTACTTAATATTGGCTCAGGTATATAATATAAACTGATTATATAATATTATAGTACCATTATAATATATAGTATATCATATTCATATAGTATATAATATTATTAATAAATACAACCCCTAAAATGTATTTTTCCCATGCTGGGATACGATCCTGGACCTAAGCCAGATTGACGCGTTGCCAAGGTTGGACCACTACGGCTACGTACGAGACAAAAGGAAGAGTAGAATCCGAGGAATAAATACTCTAAACAATGTCCAAGAAGAGCATTACTACGTATTCCTCCCGCTCGCACTAGAACGTAGGGCCAACAGTGGTGCCAAACTGGTTTTTTAGGAATTATAATTGTATGATTCCACCAATGCCCGACACACTATTCTCCGGGCCCTACGTTCATCTCTCCTTGTC
>JABUQX010091730.1:12500-24245 GCA_015478945.1 Trachelipus rathkii | reverse complement strand
GTATTGTAAATCCTGAGCTAATGAAAGCTCAGTCATAAAAATATATAATAATATATTATTATTAATATTATATATATTAATATATATATATATATATTATATATATATATTATATTATATTAATATATATTATATAATCATAATATATATATTATATATTCATTCTATATAATATATATATATATATATATATAATATATAATATATAATATATTATATATCTAAGGTAGAGGCGTTTCTAGCTCACCAATTAAAGGTCTAGTAATGTAGCGCCCGCATAACACTCAAACACTAATATATATATAATATACAAAGTACTATATATAGTGTATTTTTTAATTTACATAAATATATATATAACTTTAGATTAATAAGGGAATATCTGTATCAAAAGGAAGATAATTTTTGATTAACACAATTATATCAATTAAATATATTAATAAATAATTTAATATTAATGCTCTTAAATTCCAAATAAAGCTTATTCCTAATACCAACGTAGTTATTATATTATTATATACCAACCTCAGAGTATCAAAATGGTGATATAGCTTTTCAATTGCGAAGAGTGACTAAAAATATTCTAGAGAAACCAGCCCTAATATCCACTACTGTATCAGTATACTAATGCTAAATTTCACGTCAATTCTATAGTGCATATATCTCGCTCACTCGTTTCACTATTCTTAAAATACATAATATAGTAATTATAAAGGTGCTAATATTTTAATTATCGTACATGGAGATTATTTATTGTAACACATAATACTTTTATTTTATATGGTATTGTTTTATGCCACTATGTTATGACTTATTATAAATATATTAATAATATAATAATATATATATATATAATTAATATTATATATATATATATATAAAATTATATTAATAATATAATATTAATTTATATAATATTATATATTAATATATATATATATATATATTAAAATATATATATATATATATATATATTAATATTATATATTAATATATAAATATAATATATATATTAATATATTAAATATATATATATATATATATAATATTACCGTATTATAACTGATATAATGGTAGGGATATAAAAGATTATATAAATATATATAAATATTAATTATATTATTATAAATACTATTATATATATAATATAATATATTATTAATATATATAATATATATATATATAATATTAATAGTATAAAATATTAAAATAATTAATAATATAATATTAATATAACTTATAATATATATATATATATATATATATATACCTATATATATTATATATAATATTAATTAATATATTATATATATATATAAATAATTATATAATATTTTATATTATATATATAATAAATATATATTATATATAATATATATATATTTATATTATATTAAAAAAATTGTAATATATTACTTTGCTTTGTAATATAAGTTCATTTATTACATATTAATAAATATATAATATTAAAATTTAATAAAATATATAATATTATATATATTTAATTAATAAATAATTAATTAATAATTATTTTATATATATATATAGTATATATATAATATATAATATATATTATAATAATTAATATAAATATTAATATATAATATAATATATATATATAATATATATTATAATTATTTATATATTTAATAGACTAAGCCTTAAAAATTAATATTAACATATTAAATAATAACTATGATTTATATAAATAGTATAGACATAGTTTTAATTTTAACAAAAGATCGATTTGATAAAGAAACAAAATAAAATTTTATTTATTTATTTTTTTAACTAATTTAATTTTGGAGTTATGTAACTTAGTTTTCCTTTAATTTTGGCGTCTAGGACTTCAAACAGAGTTTAAACCCTGTGGTTATATATACGGTTTTTTAATATATAGCACACTCACTACTCAATACCCTTACAAATACAGGAATAATCAGCCACTGATATATATATATATTATATATAATTATATATATTATATAATATAGTATATTAAATATATATATATATATATATAATATATATAATAATAGTATATAATATATATTATATATATATATATATATTAAATATTATTAATTAAATTATACATATATATATATATATATAATTATATATAAATAATAATAATATATAGTACTTAGAATATATATAAATATATAAATTATATTATAATAATAATATAATAATATATATTATAATAATATATTATTATATATATATATCATAGTTTTTCCACCTTATGAAATCGCAGTGCAATACACAGCTTACATTACATAAATACTGCGAACTAAATATAGAGGCGCGACTACTTTACTAGAATATCCCCAAAATTTTTACATAGATCTGTGAGATCCGCCATCAAGACTGGCCATAGGCATCAGTCAGAAATTCGAAAAACCAATATGAGCAATGAACTCAGTGTTTTAATTTCTGAAAGCCTCCTGCTTTTGCCATTGATATTAACACATGGATTTAATACTGTATTGGTGGAAAGTGTCCGAGTATTAAATACTCACAATAAGTATATAATCACTGTAAGTACTGTGAGCTATATGTTGATTTATGATAAGACACCTAATATTGTTTTTATTCTTTAATAAAGTGAATGTACACTCATATAAATATTTATATATTATAATAATAATATATATATATATTATATTTATATATATATAATATTTATATAATAATACGCTCTTTAATCTACTCAAGGAAATTTCTATATAAGTACTGATGATATTATATGCTTACTATACCTGTACTGATAATACTATATAAATTTATTTTACATATATAGCAAATATGTAAACTAAGCTAACTTAAAAGGTCAAATTAATTCTAATGAGTCTCATATTGTTTCAGTGAGTGCCACTCAAATTATACGGATATTACAATAAGTATCCGAGATGATGCAAGTATGTGAGTAAGTACAGCGAATTGTGAAATGACGCAAAGCGTTGCTAGTGTGACAAAGTATCAATAGCTTAGTTGCGATCCGTATAGGGAGATGTCACCTGAGATGTCGCTGGATTAATTGATGGGCTAGGCCAGAATGCTGTTGCTTCACTCGTATATGTGTTAAATGTATATATAAGCATAGTCAGATGTTATATTGTGCGAGTAAGACTATATAAGTCTAAGAGATCATACCGATGAGTTCGGATGAGAGAGATATTAAACTTAACGAGAGATGTGTTTGTGTCTATGGAGAGAGTCTAGAGAATTAGACTCACACAAATTTGGAGAGGAGATATGACATACGAGTGATAGAAGAAGTTGCGATGAGCAATGTGTACAGATAATATTGGTAGAATAAATGAAGAGAATCAAATCACATGAACGGTGTGTTGTATAGTAACTGAGAGTGTAGGCCAAAAGCTAGTGTAGATAGGTATCGATATACTTGAATATTTGAGATGCAGAGAGTGATATCTGGACAGAGAGTAGCTAGGTTGTGGGTAACTCTCGCTATCGAGGGAGTGTGAGTAGGGTAGTGCTACCGTAGAGAGTAAAGATGAGGATATTTAAGTAAAGTAAAACCGAAATGTCTGTAGTAGAGAGACGTGTGAGTGGTGCTGAATGCAAAGATGCTCAGCATATAAAGCACAATTTATGATAATATTAGTGTGAGAGAATATTCCGCCAGCGAACTCAAGAGTGAGTGCTGAGGATCTCTCATTTTGGTGGTCAGTTCGAAGGTCTTATCACCTGAGCTCTAAATGAGCATGTATCACAATCCTATAACCTACAACATCGTCTATGAGGAAATTAGCCTCATATAGTGATGTCGTCGTGGTCTGAGTGAGAAAGCTGATAAGTGTAAGTTCTATCCAGCTGACGACTGATAGTGTACTCACCGCAGTTATAGGATGAAGTGGTAAGAGCTGGATTTGTTTTTTTATATCACGAGAGCTATAATGGTCGAATTCGTCTACATATTCTCTCTTATATATTCACGTCGCCTGATCGTCACGTGTCTCACACGTAAGACACGAGTTTAACATTGTAGAAACAATCGCATTTACACACTTCTACACTTATATGTTAAAGCGATAAAAGTTGTATAATTTTGCGAGAATGTATCTAAGAGTAGGAAAGGAAGATGAGAAAATGTAAATTGATACGATTTAATGAGATAGAATATAGAATATATAGAAAATAGAATATAGATAAAAAAAAAACGAAAAAGGTAAGAATAACCGATATTAAATAAAGCTTATTTAATCCATTATAAAATTATTATTAAGGCGCGCAGTTCGTGCTTCAATAATTCAGAGTAATATAACGAGGTAAGTATGGTGTCTTTTCGATATTTAGATGAAATTAAATAATGTTTATTAATATATAC
The DNA here is from genome assembly GCA_015478945.1 of Trachelipus rathkii. NCBI lineage: Eukaryota > Metazoa > Arthropoda > Malacostraca > Isopoda > Trachelipodidae > Trachelipus > Trachelipus rathkii. Next base: position 19,888 of record JABUQX010091730.1, on the reverse strand, counting down.
TTATGTTATTATTATATATAAATATAATGTTTTAAATAATTTATACATTAAATAATAATATTAAAATATATATAGTTATTAATTAAAAAATGAATATTTATAATAAAGAATTAATAAATTAAATAAAAAATAGTGAAAAAAAATTAGGTAAAAAATAACGTAATTTTGTAAACTGTGGAACAAAGAATGAGTTAGGAAATATTTATAGTCTTCATAACCATAATAAATAATTACTATTCTATAAATGAAGAAAACGTTTATAGATTATGCAATTAACTATCAATTATGCTCATATATATTAAATATTATACTATATATTAATATTTATATATAGATTTATATATATATATACAATATAATATATATTAATTATATAATATAAATATAATATATATAAATATATATAATAATATAATATATATACATATAATATATTATATATAAATATATTATATGTATATATTATAATATATATATATATATATATAATTAATATATATATAATAATATATTATATATTATATACTAATATTAATTAATATATTATATATATATATTATATATATATATATATATATATAAAATAATTAATTAATATCTAAATATATATATATATTATATATAAAGAATGAGAGAAGAGAGTAAGAGAGAGTAAGAGAGAGTATGATGAGAAGAGGATGAGAGAGAGTAGAAAGGGCCGAAGTAAAAGTATATGTTAAAATAAAAGTTGCTGGATGTCGCCCGCTGATATAATATATATATACTATATATATAATAAAATATAATATATATATCATATATATATATATATTAAATTAATATATATAATATATATATATAATCATATATATATATATATATTAAATATTAAATATAATAATATAATATATTATATTATATATTATATATATATATATAATTAATTATTAAATAATAATATATATATATATATAAAAATATAATTAATAATTATATATTAATATATATATATAATTATATAATAAATAATTATATTAATATATTAATATATATATATAATATATATATATATATATAATATATAATATTACAGTATATATATATCTGTCTGCGTTTATCATTTGAGGTGACTAGGTTAGATAATTCCTACAAACTGTTGAATTGGGGTATACAGTTTCTCTTGCCTAATATTACACCTACTAAAGTAGATATTAATATATATATATATATTACCAGTATTAAATATATATATATATATATACTATATATATATATATATATATATAATATATTGATATTAATATAATATTAATATATTATATATATATATATTTATATATAAATATATTATATATATATAAATATATATATTAATATATATATATATATAATATATATATATATATATATATTATATTATACTATATATATATATATATTATATATATATAATATATTAAAATAATAATAATAATATATTAATATATAATATATATTAAATATAATTATATAAATATATATAATTAATATTAATATATATATTAATATATATTATATATATATATATATATAATATATTAATATATATATAATATTAAATATATATTATATATAATATTAAATATATATAATATATATATTAATATTATAATATATATAATAAATATATATTATGTATAATTATATATTATATATATATATATATAATATATATATATTTATATTATATAATCATATATATATAATATATATAATATATATAAATATTAATATATTATATAAATTATAATAATATATATATATATATAATATATATATATAATATATATATATATTATAATATTAATCATATATATATATATATATAATAAATATAATAATATATATATATATAATATATATATACTTAATATATATATTATGTATATATCCCATCTGAATGTTCAGAGCTTGCATGATAAGTGGAGTAATTTTTTCTTACTTTGTTTTACATTGTAATTCTAATATTTTTTGTTTCTCCCTATTATTATTTATTATTATATATTATTTATTATTTAAATATATATTTAATGATATTATATATTATTAATTATTAATTTATTATTTATAATTATTATATTAATTATTTATTTATTATAATTAATTAATTATTAATTATTATTTTATTATTTATTATTTATTAATTATTATATATTTTATGAATTTTATTATTATATTATATATTATTATATTATTAATTATTATATTATTATTATATTTATTATTTAATTATTAATTTATTTATTATTATTTTATTATTATTATTATTATTATTATTAATTATTATTATTATATTATTTATTATATTATTGAGTTAATAATTATTTATTTATTAATTGTAGTTATATTTACTTATTATTATATATATATATATTATTATTATGTAGTAGTGTTCAGCGATTAATATATACTCGTATATCTTAACTATTCAGTGATATTACGCTTGAGTGATAATTTAATTGAGTCTCTGTATGATATAACTATAAAATTTTAAATATAATATACTATCTTATTGATTATATTTGATACTTTATATATGCATCTTATATAGGTATAATCAGATTTACAGAGGTTTATTTATTGCGAATCTCTCTCTATTTTTTCTATTAGCTCATAAAGTTTACTCTCGTGGTAATTAACTATAATGTTATTTTGTGTTATGAAAGTTAGTATATTTTACTTTATTTTATTTATATTTCACTTTCTTTTTATTTACTTATAATCGTAATCATTTAAGACATCATTTAATTCTTTATTAAAATATACATCTTTATTTATCTCTACATGTTATTAATATATATCTCATCTGAGTATTCTACGCTAATCATTAATTCAACTGTTCAATTAATATCACTATATTGAATCTTTATTTATGGAGTTTTAACATATTATCTCACATTGATCATATTCCACTATAATTATGTATTTAATATGATTAATTTTAACAATGCGTGATAACAAAATTAAATCTAGGATTAAAATTACGTTGCCAATTTCCATGATTTATTGATCATGATATATTAAATAAGTTATATGTAGCAGGCCATCAAAACTGTCTTTAATTATGCAATTACTTTATGTCTAATTTCTAATGTCTAATCTATTATTATTATTAGTTTACTATTAATTAATTATTAATTATTATTAATTATTAAATTATTATTATTATTATATTATTCACCACATCTGCTCTACGATATGCTAAGCGTATTTGAGTCATTAGTTACTTATTTCATTCTTATAATTGTTCATTTGTAGATGTAGTCTCTCGAGTTTTTGCCTAAGATTATATCTTCGGGATCTGATTCTTAGAGTAATTTCATCGATGATCTAATGAGTTTTACGTCATGACATACTTGTGAATCGAGTTCACTCAGCACGAGGTTAGCTGAGAGTATTATGAGTTTGTATATGATTAATGTACGATACCAAGATTTTAGGTAATGAATTCATCATCATCAGAGATAATGTTATTATGATGATGCCGAGTTAGAGTGTCATGATAGATTCAGTATGAGCAGTGTTGATTAGATTTATCTGTGATAATGAGAGTCACATGTACTATAATCCAATCGCAATTAATCATCTCATTGAGATACAACAATCATGTTATGATGTGTATATGTATTCGTATCATCATATTATTATTATTATCCTCACTTTAGCTAATCTTAGTTGTATTGCAGATAGTGTTGTTATTCTATCTATGCTTTTTTTTAAGTTGATATGTATATATTGTTTTGCTGATTATTATTATGCAGTCTGTGATCTGATTAAAGTGTAGTTATGTATTATTATAATTAATCTATTATGTGATCTCATGTAAATTATTTCTAGTGGTAATGATTATATATATTACGTCAATTGATATGATGAGTAGATAAGCGTTTAGTTCTCTCCTATTGTAATGTGCTCATTGTAAAAATATGAGATTATTCTAATATATATTAAATATTTATTTACTGAGTGTTGATTGAGAACTTATTAATTATTCATCTCATATCATCCACTACTAATTAATTATTATTAAATGTCATTTAGTAATAGAGGTAGTAAAATATAATTTAATTTTGTTATAGTGATCGGTCTCATTACTGATAATTAATGTTGTATTATGTGAGTGTGATGATTTTCCATTTATTACTCTGCACTTATCATTTGTATTTTATGCTCATAATTACTATAATTAGTTTATTTATTTATATCTATTATTTTATTTGATATGAGTTTAACAATTAGTCTCCTCATTAATTAATGAGTCATATATTAGATTAATGTTCTGAGTGTATATGCGTAACTTATATTACTCCATAAAATGATATAAATTTATTGCAATTTCATAAACATGTGGAAGATGTCTCAGAGTTTCACATTATGTGTCTAAAAATGTCTCAGAGTCTTACCTCATGTATTGAAAGATATCTCAGAATTTCACGTCATGTGTTGAAAGATGTGTCATAGTCTCTACATCAATAAGGTGACTTGTTACTGAGTATAATCGCTAAGTGAACCGAAAGTTGTGATGGACGAGTTACATAGATTCTATCGAATTTTGTGAGTGAATAGTCATCATAGTGTCCGAGTCCTGCTAAGCCTGCCGTAACGATGAACCAGGGATTTTCATTGTGGTGTTCTTAGTGAGACAATTGCATAAAGTAAAATCATAAAGTCTCAATGTTACGTCACTATTTGGATATTCTTGAAGTAACTAGTTAATAATGAGGGATCCACCCTGATTGCTGTGTGATTGAGTAATATGATTTGCAACGAGATATGCTGTTATATAGCGGGGCAGAGAGAAATGATATCGTATCTACTTGGTAGATGATCGCCCTATAGATAATTTGTTACTTTGTTCTGTATGCGTGTGGATGACATTGTCGAATCACATGTCTGAGAGTCTGTCCAGTACAGATGTGAGCTCATAGAGACTTAATTAATGACTCGGTGAACATTAAATCTCTTCACATGTTTTGATATTAACACGGAGATCTACACTATATTTTTTGACAATGTAATCGAGGCATATGTGGCTGGCTGCTCTATTATTTGGGTCCGTCGTCTGAGAATACGTTTCACCTCATGAGAGCTCTGATGCTATTAAAGTTTATTCCGAGCGTCAAATGCTTTATCCTCCGAATAAAACTCCTTAATGTGATATCACAAGTATCTAGTATGTAATGTTATTCACTCTTCTCCTCTCTCTCGTCTCTCCTCTCTTCTCTCCTCTCTGGCTTTCTCCTCATATATATATATAATAGTATATATATATATTTTATATATATATATATTATATATGTATATATATATATATATATATATATATAGAATTTGGTTCTTATTACACACACTAATTTTAATAACTATATCACGTAAAATATGTCCACGTAATAAAGTGATACTTTTTGTGATTATAGAGTAGTTCACTTCATTACCTTTAATAAAGGTAATTAGTTACGATATATTATATTAATATAGTGTGTCTAAATATAACACCCAGTAGATTTACAACTATTTGAGAACGTGTAATATAGCGTGATATAAATGAGTATTAAATATCACACTGAATAGGTATAATAATAATGTAATTCGTAATTAATGTAATAATTTCAGTACGTATACATATTCTAATTCGTTGGGTGTGATGTAAGTAGTGAGATGAGTAGTATAAGTGATGCTGTGAGTGTGTTGTAGATGATTTGTTAAAAAAAATTAGAATTATAAATATTCAGTTCTGCGCATTTGGATGCGAAATATGTCACTGACGTTCTATTATTTGCTGTCTCTGAGAGAGGGAGTATATGGGTAACTGTTCCTGTATTATAATACATTCGAGTAGAGTGCAATTAAAGAGAGTGAATAACAATTAATATAATCATGTATAAATATTATTGAGTGTATTAGTTCTTTGTCGAGCAATAACCTATACTCAGGCGATAGCACAGCAATGTTAATTATTCATATCCATCTAAGCAAAGTTGATGCCCGTACACACTCTCAACTGTTAAGATGAACACTAAATTGATATAGGATATGTTTTAAATTTGTGTGTGCTCACGAAATTTAAGACTGAAAGATAAGAAGATAATAACACATCACTTAACAGTATAATTGTAAAATTTCACTATAAAATGAGTATGGAAAGAGAATTATATCATTAGATATATACATTATAACAGTGATACAAAACTATATGTACCAAGTTCTTAGAAATATCACTAATAAGTTAATGATATATAATTATTATATTAATATATTTAAATAGTAAATAATATAATATTAATTATAATTATATGTGTGATAGTTGACTATATATTATGATAAACAATAGATTATTAAAAAATGTAATTAAACACTTATTTATAATACTCTACCAAAATAATTATTAATATAATCACATTAATATTTCGAGAGCGTGATCATAAACATAAACACGCACTAACTCAACTCACAGATAGCAAGCCTACATATATACTTAATATTATATTAATAATAATCGGAGAATAGTGAGTTTATTATCCTTCCTTGAGTGATTATATAGCTTTATTGATTATCACCTACTCAGTCAGTATAAATGAGTTATTAAATCACACTCATTTAAATAAGGTAGCAGCTATACTACTAATCATTAGAGTGTTGGCGTCAAAATCTAGTTTTAACATAAATATAATTTTAATATACTAATATATATATATATATATTATATATGTTATATAATAATCAATATATATAAATAATAGTATAATATATTATTAATATATATATATATATATATATATATATATATATTATATATACTATAATAATTATATTATATATAATTATATATATATACTATATTATATTTATATATTATAAAATATATATATATAATATATATATATATTATATATATATATAATATATATATATATATATTAATATATATCCTCTTGATATTTCACTTTTTGGGTATATTCAATTAGAGCGTATATTTAATACGCAGCACCGAGTTATCTTTTTATCTATCAATAGAATTGTTCTCCAGGTTCTCTTCCCAACTATCAATTCTTTATTAATTTTCTCTGTATTTTCAAGTAATCTGAGATTATTCTATGTACACCTCCTTACTTCATCTAACTCTCCTATCTTCTAAATATACTACTCTCTCTCTCCTCTCTCTCTCTCTCATCATCTCTCTCTCTCTCTCTCTCTACTATCTATCTAATAATCTCCTCTCTCTCTCATATTTTACTACCGCTATTTTTATCTATATATACTTATATATATATATATTACATCATACATTATTATATTATAATATCTTTCTATATAATCAGTCTCATACTCTTTATCTTTTTCATATTTATATCTTCATAATAAAAATATCA
>JABUQX010091730.1:0-7500 GCA_015478945.1 Trachelipus rathkii | reverse complement strand
CTCTCTCCATCTTTTAGTTAGATTTTCCAATGCTCCTGTAGTAGTTCGAGCAAAATATTAATAAACTAATATTTATATTATTAGTTATAATATGAGTTGTGTGGTTCAAACCCGTGGTTCCAAATCTTTTTAGCCAAACTCTTAAGAACCTTAAATTTATGCTACTTTTTACATTCATATTTAATTATTTGAAATAAAATAAATACTTTGGACTTGTAAAAAAAAAAATTCTATTCAGTTTATTAATTTCCTTCATTGTACAGAAACTAATCTAATATTATCATGTGTTAACAATCCTTAATTTGTTAAATGGTCTTCATCAATGATTGCCTTGGGCTTTATAATATTCCCTATACAAAAACAAAAACTGTCAAATGTACCTAAATAAAATATCTTAGTTGAAAAAAGAGACACAAAACATTGTTCTTCATTAATATATATAAATATATATATAGTATACTAATATATATATATATTAATATATATATATATATATATATATATATATAATAATATATATATATATATATATATATATATATAAATATATATTAATTATTATATATATATATATATATTATATATTATATTATATATATATTATTATATATGATATAATATGGTTCTTCCTACTGACAAATCTTTCTGCCTTGCCAAAACATCTTTCTAAACGAACTTCTGTAGAATCCTGTTCTTTCCCTCTCTTATTCGATCAATGGTCGTTGCCTAATTCTCGAAACTGAAAGGACAATCTCTTCAGTTCCTATTTTTCCTGTAACTCAACCCTGGACGATTTGGCATTTCCTTCCTCCTCCTCCTCCTCCTCCTCCTCTCAGGTGTCCTATATATTATATATATATATATATAATATATATATATATATATATATATATATATATATATATATATATATATATATATATATATATATATATATATATATATATATTATTATATTATAAAAAATATATATATAAACATATATATATATAATAGTATGATATAGTATATTATAGATGTTGCGGTGTGCAATGCACACCATGAATATAAAGAAAGAGTAGAACTCTTCAAAGATTAATTAATAACTTAAAACTAAAGGGTTAAGGTAAAATAAAATAGTCACGTTAAAGAGAGAGAATGAGAGGATAACATTCACAAACACGATGTATCCATCATCACTCTTACACACAAAAAAGAATCATCGGGCTTTTCCTACTGAAGTTCTATTGTCTCAGGAACTCTATGTAGTAGAACGAACAATTGCGAATGATTGTGGCAAATGTTTCTTTATGTGATCTTTTACGAAGACAATTTATTTGTGTTTTTTTGGGAGGGGAAAGAAGAGTTGTGTAAAATTAGTCTTTAATTAATATCTACAAGATTGACTAGATAGCTCCCATAAAACACGTGACTGATAAAGGACAGTAAGAATTGAATACAAGAGTTTACTTAATTTGATATGAATATTTAAATATTAACTAAGACAAATAGATTCCAGAAGAAGGAGTCAAAATTCACCTAAGAAGGTTATTTCTACAGATTAAATAGATTAAAGAACGAAAAATTAGCTGAACGAATCTCAAGTAACAGGTGTTTTCATGGATGGGGATTCCCCTTCTAAGCAGTAACTCATTTAGTCTAATTTTTTTTGTTACTAGGGAATAAATTCAGCCTTGGAACGAATTAATCTTTTTTAAATTAATTGGAATGGGAAAAATGATTTGGTTTTCATACAACTTGGTTTTCAGCCATCTTTTCGGATTGGATTATAGTCCAAAACCAAGGTACCACTGTATGTGCCAATTGGGTTAAAGCTGTATTCCCTATGTGTTTGAGATGTTGTCTGAGACTGTGGCTGGTGGGTTTTTAAAGGTTGATTTTATGGAATTTACTCAGCTACCTTCATGGTTGTTTTTTAGTGCTTTTTTTTTTTATTTTCTTGGGCTTTGATAATTTTCCTAATTTTGTGGTTGCTGGCCTCGGTATTTAGCGACGTGTGTGCGAGGGTGTTTGGAGTTTGAGGTTTTGTGTGAATTTTGATTTTGACTGCGATTCATAATACGTGGTTGGTGTTTTTGCGTTTTTCGGGATGTTTTTTTGTTTTCCACATTCTGATGTTATTCGTGTTTGATGGAGTTTTTTTGTGAGAAAAGTTTGGAATTTATTCGAGGAGTGTTTTATTAGGTTATGATGTTAGGGTGTTTAGGGTATTGATACGTGTTTGAGATTGTTGTGTTTGGGCTGTGTTTCTGAGTGAATTACGTTGTTTAATGAATGCTGTATGTCAGTTAGGTTAGGTTGATATGTATTTTTGTTTAGTTTTTGGATATTTTGGTTTGCAGCATTTTGAATTGAAGTGGTTAGATTTTGGATAGCCTTTGTTGAGGGTAGAGGTGGTTGTGATATTTAGAGGAGGTAAGTTGTTTTCTAAGATTGGTGAATTTCGTCCAGTCAACTTTTTTGTAATTTGTGTATGTTTTCCTGTGAGGAGTATTGTTTTTATTGGAATTTGATTCATTAATGATGATGGGAAAGATGGTTGAGTTTAAAGTCGTCTAGTGTAGGACCAAAGTAGTTTGGTGTGTAGGTTAGGTGAGCATAAAGTTAGGTTTGGGGAAGTGTAAGTTTGATTAGTTTGGAGGGGGGGATTCTGGTATGCGTAAATTTTGGGTTGTTAAGACTGTTTAAATTTTCCAAGTTTTGATATTGCATAATGGCGTTCCTGGGGGTCGCCACCTTGGGGCGTTCTACCAATGAGGGTGATGGGCTGAGGGTCACCTTCCATATATTAGATTTGGTGAGGTTCAAGAAGTGGAAAAGATTTGGTTTATAAGCTATTGCGAGGTAGTTGTGGTGAGGGAATTGAAGATGTTTATTAGGTATGATTGTTAGTTTTTTGATGTATCAATATTGTGGAAAGATTGCTGTTTTTGTAGTCTTTCGTTAGTATGTGGGGTGGCGTTTAAATGGTACGGAGGTGAATTGTGTAGTTGGAGAAGGAATTAGCAGAGTGATTTTGGGGTTTGAGGTGAGTCGATTGTGTCATATCGATAAAATTTTAGTTTTGGGGTGATTTTCAGGTAGGCAGGCTTCGTGGATCATTGCTATGTGTATGTTGGTGGTGTTTCAGGAGCTGAATCGACTATCATCCATCGATTTCCATATGTTCCAAACCATCCTAATACACTTTCTTTTACTCTCTAATTTACGCACTTCTTCACACACAGTCCCTTAACGCGTTCATTTTCATTTTTATCAAATTTCTTTCGTAACCCTAACGACACCCCTAAAGATTGATCCATCTTTCATCTGAACCTTCTAATTATATTATTATATTATTATTTATATTATTATTATTTATTTTTATTATTATTATATATATATATATATATATATGTATATATATATATATATATTTTTAATATAATATACATATTATATATATATATATTATATATATATAGTATTATATTATATAGTATATATATACGGTTATATAGTATATATAGTATAATATATATATATTATATATACTATAATACCTATATATATATATATATATTATATATATATAATATAATATATATATATATATATATACTATATATATATATATTAGGAGTGTACCGATAGTATCGGTATCGGCATTTTTCTGGGTATCCGTATGGTTTATATGGCCGCATACTGGCCGATACTTCTACTTTGTTGACATGAAAAATTATATGAGAAAACTTTTAGATTCAAATAATAATCTAGTTTCGAATAATATAATAGCTAGTACCTAGGTTATGTTTTTATTTTTATTTTCCTCGACTTCTTTTTAACTTAATTTTTAGCGTTTCTCCAACTTGCTTAGTAACATTTACTATTTGGATAGCCTTTATTTTAGATTCTATATATATTTAGCTTTCACTTTTTTAGCTTCTAACAATAGTATTTTTTTTTCCATTTTTTTGTATGCAATTTCGTGAGTGTGTTGAGTGCGGGAGTGTTTTTAAACTTTCTGGTTTATTCATATTTTTAGATATTTACTGTAAATTAGGTTTTAGTTTTAGAAATCAGGTTTTAAATTTAGTTTTAGCGTACAGAATAATTTTTCCTCATTTTTTCTTTGGTTTTTGTCTATTTGTTTCTGCCTGTTTTTTTTTTTCTTTTTGTATGAGTTGTTTGTTCGTGTATGATAGCAGATATTTTCACAGGCGCGGGCTTTCTAATTGACTTTACCAAACATCAATGACTTGCACCTAACTCTGGCATTCCGTGGATTACCCACCTCTGTAACTCAGCCCTAATTTTTTGCTCTTGGTCTGAGACCCAGATCGCTAAGAATTCATCCTCAACTCGTTTAATATATCCAACTTTCGTGGGGTTTGCCCCTATGTAAACATAAACACTCCTATAACACGTCTTGAGAATCGAGAATTCGAATCTCCTAACTTCGATGTTCTGTGCTTAAAATCTTTCTTCCTTACTCAACAATAATCTTGTGCCTCTGCTACTGTTCTCTAACAAAAGATCTTTCATTACCTATTTTGAATTACCTTACTTTACTGCTCACGAAAGCGTGTTATATCTTCCCATCCAATTACTAAGGGTCCTCTATTGGGGATTTCAATGTACACAACACTGAATTGGATGGGAAGATATAACAGTTCGTGAGGCAGTAGTAGGTACATCAAATAGGTATTGAAAATTCTGTTCTGTTTAGAGAGAACAGTAGCAGAGGATAGATTTTTGTAGAGATGGAAGAAAATTTTAAGCCACAGAACATCGAAGTTTTGAGATTCGAGATTCTCGAGACGTGTTACGGAAGTGTTTATGTTTACATAGGCGAAAATTATAACAAAAAAGTTGTTTACTAAAAATTAACGAGTTAGAGGATAAATTCTTAGCCATCTGAGTCTCAGACAAGAGCAAAAAAACTTATGGGCTAGCAGTTACAGCAGGTGGATCCCAGCGGATCAAGTTAGAGTGCGCAAGTCATTGATGTTGGTAAAGTCAATAGAAAGCCCGCGCCTGTGAAAATCTGCTATCATACACGAACAAACAATCATAACAAAAAGAAAAAAAAAAACAGGCAGAAACAAATAGACAAAAAACCAAAGGAGAAATGACGAAAATTTATTCGTACGCTAAAACCTTAAATTTAAACCTGAAATTTTTAACCGCTAAAACCTATTTACAGGTAAATATCTAAAAATATTGATATAATTCCAGAGTTAAAACCACGTCCCGCACTCACACACACTCACGAAATATGCATACAAAAAAATGAGAAAAAAAATACATAAGTATTAGAAAGGAAAGCTAGAATATATATAAAAGTTTAAAATAAGGTATCCAAATAGGTAAATGTTACGCTAACCAAGCTGGAGAAACGCTAAAAATCTAAGTTAAAAGAAGTCGAGGAAAAATAAAAATAAAAAACATAACCTAGTACTAGCTATATATATATATCGAAACTAAGATTTATTATTGAATCTAAAAAGTTTCTCATAATTTTTCATTCAAAAAGTAAGAAGTATCGGCCAAGTATCGCCATATTAACCAATACCGATACAAAAAAAATGCCGATACCGATACTATCGTTACATCCCTAATATATATATATAATATCATAATATATATATATATATTATATATATATATATATTAGGGAGTCTACGAGAAGTATCGGTATCGGCCATTTTCTGTGGGTATCGGTATCGCGTTAATATGAGCGATACTTGGCGATACCTTCTTACTTTTTGAAAATGAAAAATATGAGAACTTTTTAGTTCAATAATAATTCTAGTTTCGATATATATAGATAGCTCATAATAGGTTATGTTTTTTATTTTTATTTTTCCCTCGACTTCTGTTAACTTAATTTTAGCGTGTCTCCAGCTTGGTTTAGCGTAATATACCTATTTATGCAAGCTTTATTTTAATTATATATAATTAGCTTGTTTATTGATTTCAACAATAGTATTTTTTTTTCCATTTTTTTGTATGCAATTTCGTGCAAGCGTGTGAGTGCGTGAGGTGTTTTTAAACTCTATGGATTATTCATATTTTAGAATATTTACTGTAAATAGGGTTTTAGCGTTTTAAAAATTCAGGGTTTTAAATTTAGGTTTTAGCGTACGAATAATTTTTTCCTCATTTCTTCTTTGTTTTGTTCTATTGTCTCTTGTTTTTTATTTTCTTTTTGTTTGTTTTTTTGTGCGTGTATTATAGCAGATTTTCACAGGCGCAGGCTTTCTATTGATTTACCAACATCAATGACTTCCTCTCTAACTCTTAAAGCCGTCCTTTAGAACCTCTGTTACTGTAGCCTTAATTTTTTTCGATCTTGTCTTAGACCCACTTGGGCTCATAATTCATCTCTAACTCGGATTAAATATCCAACCAACTTTTTTTATTAATTCGCCTATGTAACATAAACACTCCTATAAGCACTCTCAAAAATATCGAATCTCATAACTTCGATGTTCTGTGGCTTAAAATCTTTTTCCATCTACTACAAAAATCTTGTGCCTTGCTACTGTAATACCTTTCAGAATATATTTTCATGCCTATTTCCTTACCGTACTACTGCCCTCGAAACTAGTTATTCTTCCCATCCAAATACTAAGGTCCTCTATTTAGGCATTTCAATGTACACAACACTGATGATGGGTTTCCTCTCAATACTGATGTTGGGTGGGGAGAGGAAGTCGAATCTTCAGTATTCTCGAGACGATCAGAGCAAACTAACTTATAAGAACCTGACACCACATCCGGATCGTTCGCAAACCAATTCTTGACACACTTGACCTATGTTTCACCACTAGTCCTCTCTCTATAAATACACCAAGTTCGCTCCTACCGGTAAATCTGACCACAATCTTATATATCTTACTTTAATACTTTCATCTCCAACAGCTCCCCATTCTGCCCTAGCCGTTTTTCTGCACTTGAGTCTCGCCGCATTGGGCATCTGGCGTTGCTTCTACGCTACTATAATTGGAGTGACAGCTTTGACTCTGAGACGCTTCAGCTTCTGCCGATATTGGGAGACGTAATCGTTGATGGGATGAGCAGGTTTCATTATCTTCAACTAACTCTTTTCTCTCAAAATCCATGTTCGATCGTGCTTTTTTCTGGCCATTCAGCCTAAGACAGTGAGTATCGGGTGTGGAAAAACTTCTCGTTCTCCTATCATCTTGCTAATTTTCATTTAGCTTAGAAATCGTTGCACGGATACTCTAAATCGTTGCAGGAATACTCTTCATTAAACGAAAGTGCGCTGACCTCCTTAGTTCTCCTAACTGACAAATCTTTCTGGCTCATTGCCCAAACATCTCGCATTAACCAACTTCTTAAATCTGTTTTTCTTCCTCTTATTCGCCTTGATGGTTCTGTTGCTAATACTCTTGAACTGAAAATGCCAATTCTTTGGGTTTATTTCGCTGTACTGGACGATTTTTTTTTTTTTTTTTTTTTTATTTTTTTTTTTTTTTTTTTTTTTTTTTTTTA
>JABUQX010091729.1:0-20862 GCA_015478945.1 Trachelipus rathkii | reverse complement strand
CTCACTCACAAACATTACCTTACTCTTATCTACGTTTACTTTCAGATACTTCCCTTTAGACACTTGCCCAATTTCTCCACACATTTTTCCTCTCAAACTCTTCTTCAAGCATTACGGCCAACAAACCAAATTCATCCGCATATAATAGGTAGGCAACCCTCCTCTCTCTCCATTCTTCATCATCCTCATTCATCTTTTCACTCCACTAACCTCTAATTCTTCATAACCCCGTCATATACAAATTTAAATAATCAAAGGAACATAACACATCCCTGCCTCACTTCTCTATTAATATTAACAATCACTTCAACTCCATTTATTCTTACACACGATTCACTATCGTCACCATACTTTTTATTCCATTCAGAAGTTACCATCAACACTATATATTACTAAACACCTGCCAAGAGCTTCCTTTTAAAATCTATCATAACCCCTGTCTAAACGATTCCATAAAACCTAAATGTAAATTGTATTTATTATCTCCCTCATTTCTCAATCGTTTGTTTTTCAAATGTAAATTTGATCTACACATCCTCTAACACTTTCTAAACCACCATCACGCTCTCTTTTCGACCAAATCCACGCATATATATTTCCCACCAAAACACTCATAAACTTAATTCCCCTATAATTTCCTACAGTTTAACCTTTATCCCCCTTATACCTCTATATAGGTACTATGCGCTCTCCTCCAATGCTCTTCGGAACTATACCCTCCAACGCTTTGTTTACACAACTTCCCAAATCCAATCAATCACCAATCTCGCCTCCCGTTCTTGATCATGTTCACCAGTTAATTTCATCTATGCCCGAGATTACCAATCTTCCTCCAACTTTCCTCACTTCTACCCAGTTACCTCCCCTTACTAATGATCTTCACTCCACAAAAAGAAACACTGCCATCAAACCCACACACATTCACTGATACCTCTTCATTACTTCCAATGTATGCAGATTTTCGAAGTGTTCCTCCCACACTCTCCTCACATTCATTTCATCAGTTTTACTGAAAGCCACCATCCTATTCATTATTTCTATGCAATTCGCCTTATTATTATTAACTTATATTATTATTATTATTATTATTATTTATTATTATTATTTTATTAATAATTTATTATTATACTATATATTCTTTATATATATATAATATATATTATAATTATATATATATTATAATATATATATATATAATATAATATAGTATATAAATATATGACTTATATATATATATTATTTATAATATATATAAAAAGAAAGTTTAGCTTGACCGAGGTGGTCAATTGGCTATCAATATTTCAAAGAAAGTCGAAACAAAAAGTAACGGAGGAAAAATTAACGGAAGTTATTCGTAACGTTACATAAAGAAGTTAACGATCCCGTCGTTACTGTCCGTAGTAGGGTAACGGAATCGATTGCCCACCTCTGTAGTATATTCTATATACATATATAGTTATATATATATATATATATATATATATATATATATATATATATATATATTATATATATATATTATATTAATATATTAGTATAAACTGCCCTCATGTCCAAAGTAAGCATTACTGAATATCCATGACGACTGAGTAATGTAGCTCTTCCGTGACGTACACGAGGGGTAGCTAGTTACTTATGCTACATATCCATACCAGTTTTAACAGATTTATAAATGTCAGTCTTGCACTACATCTGTTATGTCATGGGCGATGTGGTACCTAATCTCAGTTCACGTTTTTGCCACTAAATCTTTTTGTTCTATGGCGTGTTTTCTGATCTCGTTACGTTTTGTGATGCAGGTAAATAAATTAGAAGAATAGAGTACGCTGTCCAATTCTGTGAACGTAACAAGTCCTCCACTGAGACATTTACTTCTTTAAACAGTTATGGGGATGCCACTCTATCGAGAACTATGGTTTATGTGGCACAAAGCTTTCAAAGAGGGCCTAGAAATGTCTGGAGAGACCGCCCGGTTCCAAGTGACAGAATGATTGCAGAGAAACGTGGTTTGGGATACAAATGCAGTTCATAGAAGTTTATACGAAACCATTTGCACATGGCAAAATCTTGTGAAAACTATCGCCGACAAGCTTGATCTGCAGGCCAGAAATGCCGAACAGAGGTCAAAATTTGTCAAGATTTACTTTGAAGACTCGCAAGTGAGGTCATCAATTTTTTTGCAGATAAGCTATTAACAGGGATGAATCGATGGTATTATGAGTACGATCCTGAATCCAAACGGCAAAGTGCTGACTTTACCACAAAATTCTCCTCGTCGAAGAAAGCACGTATGAGCAAGACCAAGGTGAAAACATGCATTTTTGTTTTTTCGACAACCGTGATATTGTGCACAAGGAATTGTGTACCTTCAGGAGGACACTTAATCATGTCTTTTAACAAAGATGATCTTGGATTCGACTGAAAACTGAGTCAGCAAATCAGAACAATGCAGACGAGTTGGTGTGTGCTGACTGCGGCTTTGCCATCACAGATAACGCGTCATCTCACACGTGCGCTGTTAATTATAGATTTATGGCGAAGAAAAACATTCCAGTACCCACACCCTCCATACAACCCAGATCTAGCTCCGAGTGCGCATGTTCTAGCCTTCCCGAAGCTTGAAGAAATGGAAGAGTTGATCAGGGAGTCAGTCTTTTGGGACGTGAAAGAAATACATAAAATCTTGTAGACACGTGAACTTAAACACATTCAGGAAAATGAACTTCCAGCGCGGTACTGATACGAACAGTGGAAGAAACGTTGGAACCGCTGTGTAACCTCCAAGGGTCATACTCGAAAGAGATAACTTGTAATTTTAGGTAAGTCCAAACATAAATTAATACGGACCCAGTACACTTACTTTGAACAAAACGTGTATATATACAAGAGCAAATTTGAACCAAATATTCATATGGAACCAACTTTCATAGGGTTGACCATAAATTATTCTTATTTTTAAAAGTTTATTAACTTCTTTAACAGGTAGCTGAAAATATCATACATTTCAAGCTCGAAATAAAAAATTGGGACTTCCTTAAATTAATCACCTTGAAGAACGGATTTCCCGGAAATTTTTAACTTAATAACATATTTAGAAAAATAAACTATATACTAATTAAAAAATAATTAAGAACCGGCCCGAACACACCTGGCACACTGGCTTTACTTGATTCAGTTTTATGTAAATTATAGGATAAGGAATACAAAGATCCCCCTAAAATCAAAATTTTTAAGTTCATCACGACAGATTGTGTAGTAGTTCTGATCTTTTCAGTAACAGTCATGCTCTTCACATCCCAATAAGCAAATTTTTGAAAGTGTAACTGACCCTATTTTTCTAACTTTTATTTAAATTTTTTTCTTCGTTACCCAATGATCCCCATTTTCTATACTATATTGTGCCCTATTACCAGAGTTTTAGATGACATGTAATGTCTAGCACCGGCTCTGTGGCACCCATTCTGTGTCAAGTTTGTTTCGGGATGTAAGTTACTACTGCGCAGTTGCATTAAGAACCTAACAAATATGGAGTTATTTTAGGAGAGTGAAAAAGACACTGAATGAATATTAAATGCAAAAAATTTTCATCTTCTTCAAGTTAGCTTAATATAAATTTTATTATCTAATCGACACTGCAGCAACTAATACATCATTTATTTTATTTAAATTAATGAATAGTAGGATGCCATTGTAAAGTGTATGTATATAAATTATAATAAGTTATAAGTTAATATTAAAAAAATGTTTCTGAAATATCGATTAGGATTACTTTCTGAAATATATTTTTCTTTTAATAATGTATTAACTAAATTATTCATTTTTTAGTATTCATTTATAATTTTGATCTCAAAATATATTTAATTTTATCTAAGAATTCGATTTGATCTGCTAATCCCTACATTTTCATGTTAAAAATGTAAGTTAATCTACCATTAACTCTCTCTTTTCTAATTTATATTAATATATATATATATTTTAATATATTATATAAATTTATATAATATTATTACTATATAGATTATTCATTTAATTAATATTATATATATAATTATTTACTTAATATATAGATCTATATATAGGTTTTGGATTGATTGTTTGTGTGTGTATGTTCATATATATTTTGTCTATAATTATTGTGAATGTGTGTGTGTGCGTGAAAACAAATCAGAGATTAAAGGTATTAAATAATATCTTTCAAAAGCTTCTTGAACTTCCCTCTCAGTATGTCCTCCCAAATTCATAATATCTATTACCAAAATTCTAGTTCAATTCCCCGAATCTTTACATTATTTAGAATAATTAATAATTATATGCCTAACTATATAATATATTATATTCTATATTAATATTTTGTATATATAATAATTATATATATTATAATATGTATATATATTATAATATCTATTTATGCTATATACGATTAGGTATCTAATCAGTATACCTTATTCGTATATAAATAGTACGAATAATAATATAATATATACATAATATCTAATGTAAAGTCTATACTCTAGATAATATAATTAAATATATAATATAAATGCCGCCAGTTAACATTTATTATGTATATTGTTCTTATATTCATGTATTATATCATTGGTAATATTATACTTAATGACTGTTACATAACTAAACTAATAATAATCATAATACCCCTTATATACCTAACAATTCAATTAAATATTATGCACTAAGTATATATATTATAATATATATATCTTAATATAGTAATTACTATAATAAGTTTTCTAGCCAATCTTATATTATTGCATTATTTTGTGATATACAATCCCCGATATTTCATAAAATTTATAATTTGCCTTTGTCCATATAGTAATAGATGAAATACAAAATAAATTTTTTTTCCAAATTAATTTTCTTAAAAAACCCAACAACTTAACTTTTCTGAATTACCTAATTGCCAATTCCTAGAAATATAAATTTTAATTTCAAAAATTTCCTATATCTTATATTGTAACAATTATCACCATAATCAATTATTTTTTTTTTTTTTATTAAATTAATATAAATAATTGCGATTTTACCGCATATTAATTTAACAAATTGTATTAATGCATAGAACATACAAAACCTTAAAACTCTACAACTTCCGTGTAATAATTTTATTATTAAAGTTCTAAAATTTTTTAAATTTTAAAATAATAAATTTCATATTTTTAAAATTTTATATTTAATAAGATATTATATTTTTTCTACATTTTCATTGTTTAGCAATTTTTGATGTACAGTATTACTATATATATATATGGTATTTATTATATATATATAATATATTATTTTATATATATAATTATATATAAGTAATTATTTAACTTATATATTATATATATATATAATATACTTTGATATATATTTATATATATATAATATATATATATATATCTATATATTATAGTGATGTGTGTGGTGTGTGTGTGATCTAGCGTGTCTGTTGTTGATTTTTATTGATCGATATTAACAGTACCTTGATCGCCATCTTTCATAAAATTTACTTACAATTAGCTTTATTTAATATTATTTCTTATTTAGGATTATTTCACAGCGCTGTCTATCATTATAAGCTTTATAACTTATCCTTTATCTGACATTCCCAACGGATTTAATAATCCCTTTGACCACTATTTGTGATCCAACCGAATAGAAGTTTATATAGTATTCCCTTTAATTGAGCAACATGACGTATAATAGCTCCCCTAAGAACCCAACTTACCTAACTAATAGGAAAAATAAAAATACTTCCCTCTGCCCCTCTCTTTTCCTAATACTCAACAGCGTTTGTCCTGCTTCGGTTACAAGTATTTATTTCGTTTTGCTCCCATAAGCTCCCTTCCCGACGAAAACCAGAGAGGCTCATACTCCCCGCTAAACTTTTTCATGAATGACATTTTCCTCACTTTATTTAGCCTTTTTAAATATTATATCCCAAGATCTGTTTTAGAACAACATTGATACCCCATTCACATAAGTTATCCTTCTGCTTTTAATGATCTTTCAATAATAATCTTATTTGATAAGACTGATGATTCAATAAAAATTAATGAACAATTATTTAGAAAGATATGAATTAAGAATAAAAGATTTTGAAATTATTAGAATAATAGAATTAATAGTAATAGAAATACATGTTTAAGAATAGAAGAAAGAATTTAAAATGTAATTTTTAGTTAAGACCCCCTCCCCCTAAAAAATATTAATTTTATATTTAATTATTATTAATATTTATATTTTATATCTATTATATTATATAGTATATTATTATTACTTATAATTAATTACTAATTATTTATATTATCATAATTAATTAATTATATATAATTACTTATTTAATAGTGATATATTATTTGCTTATACTAATATAGTTATAGTTATATAACCTTATATATATATATAAATTTCTTCGTCTTGACCTTATGTTATCCAACCTATCCAACATGGTACTAAAGAAGTTGCGAGAACATGTTGAATGACCATTATGTTATGTAAGAAGAATGTTTCTTATATCTGCCTTTTTAATTATTAAGTAATAATTATAAATAATTTTATGTAAATAACTATTATCTCATATATATATTTGTATAGTAATGATAAAGATCATTACGGTCTTTATATATACTTGATCCCTGATAGGTTCCACTACTATGTAGTATCTTTATATCTCAATACTATATACAATTATTATTATATAATATATATATATCATGATATATATATAGTATATAATAGTATATATAATAGTACAAGAAAAGTAGCGAGAGTAACTATGTAACTACTATCTTACTCACCGTATATAGTTTATGTGTGGTATATACACTTAGATGATACCCAAGTGATCGTAACTTACCTCTCAGCCTAACATTAAATAAAATTAAGTGTGAGCCCGTAAACAGGACATCTAGTTTTGATTCCTAGCTGCATTGCACGATATATCTATATATATAGTATTATATATATATATTATATCTATTTATATATTGTAAAAATTTCTATAAGTTATAAAGGATTAAATAAAAGAATAATTATTCTATTGTTTTATTTTAAAATTAATTCTTTATTGCATCATAGCGCATTATGTACTTCTATTCGTCCACATCGTCATATTATTATTTAATAATTAAAAAAATCTAATCTTTTTTTTCTCTAAATCAGTTAATGAATTTTTTCTAGCTGCAAATCTAATATTTCTAATTCAAGCTAATTATTAGACAAAATCAGATTCAAGAGATAGTAAATTGAGGTTAATATACTAATAAATACATTATAAATAATATATACACTTTCCCCCAATTTGAATATAGAATTTTTTAACCCTTTTTCAACCAGAATATCACAAAATATTTTCTCTTCCCTAAGCTTTCATCAAATTCTCTAAACCCTTATATATATATTGTAAATACGTATAGCTAAATAAATAAGATGATAGAAAATTTGCATGTCAAAAACAGATCCTACTCTCTTGCAGCTAAGTCACTCATAATATTATACTACTTAAATATAATCTATACGATATTTGTAGACACTGCTAATGTCTGTACGTATTAGAATGTCTAAATGATCGATTATAAATAATTAAATAATTTAAATGTGTAAGATAATTGATAATAATAAATGAAATTTTAATGAATTAATGAAGAAAAAATTATAATTCAGTACATATTATGATACTGAGCATTTAATAATAAAGGACATAAAAGTTGATTCTCAACTCTTATTATACCTATAGTTTACCTACTCTATTGATTATCTTTAAGTCTCCCCAACTTCTTAGACAAACCTTTCACTAAGCAGCTCTAAGATGATATACATCTGATGAGAGTACCTTTTAAATTAACTAAAGTTACAGTAAACATATAAAGATGTTGTATTTGATACTAGGCTTCATTTTACGGAATATGAACAAACTGAATAATTTTATATCTATATATAAATAATAAATAATATATTATAAGTAAGGTTATGAACTATACAAGGAATCGTTATCCATGTATTCTAATTTGTCAACGTAGTATTCCCAATACTATAATACTGAAAAACTTCGATTCCCATTACATGTAATGTAATATATATTGTATATATACCTAAAAAAATACCATATACTTATCTATTTTATTATGATCCGTTAGTATAATAAAGTAATATATTATAATAACTCATCTTTCCCTTAGTTTTCCCTATAAATTACTCATAAAATAAGCCTAACCGATCAAAACTCTATTTATCTACATATATAATCCACCCAAGTTTATGAATAGAAAATCTAAATACTCCATTAGAATAATTCAAAATTTACTTTCTAAAATGAATACTAATCTTCTAATTTCAAACCCAACAAATTAATTACTTTAACAATTCAAACTAATGCTTATTTTTCCTTACTAAAATCGCTTAATCTTATATATTTACCTAATATATTCCTAATCTTATATATGTTATCTAAATACTACTCATAATTTCTTTCCTAAACCTTCATAAGCTTTCTATTCTAACTAATCCCAATAACTTCAGTCTACATTGATTCTATAAACCCCTAGATAAATCTACTTCACCCTAAATTCTATAGTCTCTCTTTAGATAACTCAAATCCCAGATAATTAATGGTGCAGATATCGACAATAGAGACTTTCTCTTATCTCTACCTTAAAATACTATAATAGAGGATAATTAGAGGCTGAATACTTTTTACTACTCTGAAAAGCTATATATATTAATTAATTGTATTACATCTACTCATAACTAGAGATCCAGAATTTCCCTTTAATATATCTAACATATCCGTGTTATACCAGTAAAGTAAACCAGAGATTTAATTCGTACTGATTGCGTGGCGAGAGATTTGCAATTTCGTGGGAATTGTATAAATCACAACGGAAAAAGAGATAATTTTTTATTAAAAAACAACAGTTACGATCGATAAAAGCCCTCTCAAATTTCCAAATTGTGTCGTAACGTATTCCTTGACGACGAAAGTCCCTATTGATAGCGTTCTCAATGCCTTATTGTCTTGTGGTCCTACACATGAAAAAGAGCTATACTTTGACTTTGCTGCGAGTGGAAGCCAATCTCCGTCGCTTCTTACACAAGTTACTCAAGAAACTCTCAAGAACTTAATGTGGTGTGGCATCGTCAAAATTGACAAACACCTTCGTTAAGAATCTTTACTAATATTTACAATATATAAAAAGAAATTAATATCAACAATGATGGATTCATTTCCAGGTAACTTATTGCAAGAAAATAAAACTTAGTTTCTTTTAATATGTTTACAATATTAATGAAAAACAGATTTTGATATATTTTTAGTAAAAATAATATATTATCTTTTTAATATCAATACAATAAATAAATAGTGTAATATCTATATATAGATCACTGTATAATTATATGTATCTGATTTTTGTTACTGGACCCTGGTGTTTGAACCCTTATTGTGTACCTTTCACGCTATCGACCCAGCTATCTCAATGAGTATCAACCGACCTCAAATTTGCTTTAAATTGATACACTAATTCGGTGTTTTTATAGGATCTACAGCTCGAATCCGTTTAGAGTTTCAAGTCTCATAGGACAGTAGGAC
The DNA here is from genome assembly GCA_015478945.1 of Trachelipus rathkii. Lineage (NCBI taxonomy): Eukaryota > Metazoa > Arthropoda > Malacostraca > Isopoda > Trachelipodidae > Trachelipus > Trachelipus rathkii. The sequence continues at coordinate 11,270 of JABUQX010091729.1, read as the reverse complement.
CTTAGAATGGTAGGTACAATCAGTATTGTGGTGTGTCACAACCGAGTGAGACTGGACGCCGTTATTGCGCTTACGCCCTTGTGGCGTGATCCTGAGTGTGCTGAAGTTAGGCCCTCAACAAAGTCTTGGGCACCCGGCACTTGTGAGGATCAAACAAGACCTCTCGGTCTGTTTGACCACAGACACAGACTTGACCGCGCTCGTGCGATACACAACAATATTATTATTATTTTACGTCGAAAGAAAAGTGTTCCGAGGAAAACAAATTCTGAAGTTGTTTTAAATACCCGTTACCTTAATCCTCAAACGATCCTTCGGTGCACGCATAAATATTCATAATCCAAACACAATCCCCTCCGTCAGCGTCTTTCTTACATCGGATTCGCAATATACCTATCTCATTGTCGAAAGCAATTGCGTTTTACCGAAGTTCACTGATTTATAGTCGTTCGCGTGTAAAGTCACTAGCTAACTACTCGAATAGCTCCAGTGTTTCCGATGGCTGCCTCCGCCGGGTCACTTCCCCGGCTGCAAGAGAATATTCGAGAGATAGAAAGGATCACCGGGATACGTTACAGCCGCCGCCCATACGTACAAAGCAGCGGGATCTCTCATGCGGCTCGCTCCACCTCTCTCTCTACGATTACTCTTACTGAGAGCATCAAAATGTGAGAGTTGCACTTTATTTAACGCCGCCCCCGGGTGTCTTTCTATGAGCAGTCCCGTGGAGCATATCCGTCATGGCTATCCGATTAATCTGTGATATACTGAACCATGGGTGATAGTCGAGTGATTTTCCTCGCTTATCCAAGTAGCCCCCGTAACTAGCTTATACCTCTTGTTAGTGTGTCTCCATTGATATTTGAGAGGACTATTATGCAGTAGGGCGTCAATATATGTCTATAAACATATGATGTCCATATAGACCCATGTTACTGTCCCCATGGGCCCCCCGGAAGGGCGTCCCCACCACCCACCTTAAAATTGGCCCGAACGGGAACAGTGTTCAATAAAATGGTGATATAGCTAGAGAAATTTTCTCTGGGAAAGAATGTATAAGGTATGTTAACTTAGCCAGGGATCTCGAACAAATATTGCCCATAAAGCAAAACATGAACTTTAGCGATAATGTGAGGAAGATCTAAGTACGGAGTTGTCGCGTCTTTTCCCAAATTCAATGTCCCAGACAAAATACTCTTCGGGCTGCTGTCGAGAGGCGACTGCCCCCATCAACTCTATCCCGCCAGGTCTGACGCAGCGAGGCTGCACCCAATATAAGGTGATTATAAACAATCGTACGAATCTGTTGAGTATCTCATAGTTGATTGTCAGATGGCAAGCTGCACTCCACTGGATGGACTGATGTGATTGCGTATAGCAAGGTTGAAACAGCTGTCTTGATTTAGATAGGAATTATAGCAAAACCATAAGTCTTCATTTTAACCTTAAACATCGCGTCTTCCAATTCTGGGCCAACCGTAGTCCTACCGAGAACCGAGAAATAATAGTGACTAGGGTTTTATATTGATCACAGATACTCAGAACACGTGTGTTTCGTGCCCCCAGAATAGGCGGATCACACCAAAAGTATTAAAAATAATTGAAAAGACCTTGCGATGTAGGAATCGACGCTGAAAACATTATGTAATATACAAACGTACTTGTGTCTAAATCGTAGAGTATCTTAGGAGCGGTGATACCCTGGTGTTTAAGAGATTCCGGACCCGAATTTGACCCAAAATTCGCAGGAGACCCGAGCAAATCTGAAATTATTGCAAATAATGAATGAATTATTGCTTAAGTTGTATACAAACCCTTCATGAAGCGATGGTATCTTAAAAGATGAACCCGTGTGGATTCAATACTGTGATGAAGCGATGGGACTGATGAAAATGCAGGAGAGAGTGCGGTATAACTCCAGTCTAAAACTTCTTGGAAGTAATTTGAAGTCTTATAGCTACTGCCAAGAAAAAACCGCGCCATTACAAATATACCGAGACAAGATAGACCCCCGGAACGTTCTAATTGGTGAACCCAGACTCTCCCTTCTTTCAAGTACATTCTGCCCTATTCATAATACACCTCGGCAAAGTGTATGGCCGGTGTGAGTGTCCCTTTTTATAGAGTCATCGCCAACCGCCGAAAAATCTTGAACAAATTCCGCGAAGTGAGGAGTCGCTGCGGTCACGCAACCCTCTCTCAGATCAAATCACTTGTGATCCCTTCGATAAGGAAACGAGAAATCGTACACTCCTAGCTACGAATACCTTCTCAAGGTTAGCAGCGCCTAAAGAAAAGTTTATTAAAATAAAATCGCGATCAATTCCCTGAAGCCAGAAGGATAATTCTCAGATTAGATCTGTAAACCAAGTTCTAACAGAATACCGCCGTTACTCCTCCACCCACACTGAAATGCGTGAGGTGTCTGAGCGCCGGCTCGTAGACAACATCCAAAATATGTAACGTGATGCTCTCACTTGAAAACCCATGCAATGAAGGATCCGTCTGCAAAGGGGGGTGTCCTTGTCTGTAAAATACTCGACCCCGCCAATTCAGTATAAATAAGACCCTCCAATGTCCCTACAGAGATGAGGTCAATCTGTTTTGGAAAAGGACTTGGATAATGACTCTTGTTTTAAAATATAGAAGAGAGAACTGTTAAAATGAACCTTAAGCATCTATTAACTTTTCGGCGGATATACACCTCCTCCGCTCTGAGGTAAAAAGGGGGTCCACATCTCTCGGCCACAACCTCACACACCTATATTAATAAAGCTAACGAGTGAAGATATTGTCGTTGCTTAGAACTATAAAACCTTTAATGCCATTTGATATACATCTTTATTATATGTATCTCGATACAGAAAAGCAAAAAAATAAAAATTACTGAAATTAAAAAATAAGAAAAATAAACTTCTCTTATTCTTTTATGTTCTTTGCATTCTGTATACTTACAAATAGATTGGTCTTTTATATTGATCATAGTTTAAACCCAAGTAAATCACTAAAATCAGCCCACCATCATCCAGCATGCTAACCTCACGCCGCCTCCTGATGCTACATCCCCTCCCAGTATTTATTGAGATCCTCTATTGGCATTCCTAAATTGACTACGTTGTACGTGGGGTTCCCGATTTGTGTCGGTGAGTAAAACATAAACATGTCAAAACTCCTATGTTTGTCTATATAAGCTGTTATACCAGCGCAATATATGCTGATATATTCCTGTATCCTAGGGACAATACATACAAAGTTTTATACACACGAATTAATAAAGACTGTACTTCTTAGTGCATCTATAATTGGGCTATACTATCAGAACACCACCCAACCAATAGCTTAGCACCATCTTAAGAACAGGAGATGAAAAATGAGTAGTTAACGGGGTCTAATCTCTCTCTAAGACTCCGCGTAGAATGTTTTAGCTGAACATAACAATCCAAAAAAGAACTTATTTCACAGCATGATGTCAAAACGCGTGGATTAATTTCCCTTTAACTAACAATTTGTTTTACACTATGTACACTAGTACATGGGTTAAATACTCATGTAACAAAAATTTACCATAAACTGTATTTGTAGTATCTTTCATTTACAGAGCCACGAGATGATTACTCATAAGATACTGTAACAAGGTTTTCACCTTAATAAAAGCTAACTTTGCATCAATATGAACTGAGAGTTAATGTCAAAAGGCCAAACTCTCTGACATTGCTTAAAGACAAAGCTCATTACATTCTCTAACACTTAGCCAAAGATCCACACTTAACAACGTGATTTTCTAATACCTATTGTAGGTATAACGCACACCACCCCAAAGGTAAAGTTGTGTGATAATTTCCTACTGTAAAGCCATTCTGATGAGAACCCTATTTAGAACATACTTAACACACTAAACGGAACGCCTAGCCCCCCACGAAATTATCTACAGCCCCAGCCACCAACATATTCTCTGTAACAACCCCTAAAAGCGTGAGTCATAACATTGTGCTCTTAGGCAGGAGGTAATCACTTATTACACTGCATATGTCCCGGCAGGTAAGAAACATGTACATATCTTCAAGCTGTATCAACACTTAGTAATTCCAATAAATTAAGAATCCACTTAATAATTACATAATCCAATTAGTGATATAAATAAAGATATTTATCTAATTGAATATAAGACCATCTATCAAGATGGACAGATGTAGGTGTTTAGGCAAAATAGGATGTTTGTCAAGAAAGAAGACTTCTTCGATAGTTCACCTCCAAAAGTGAAACCAATTTAACTGTAATACAGCATCAAAAATACAACTTCTGCTGCACTAAACCAAATCTTTTTACTGACATACATACGCGTGGTGTGAAAAAACAAGCAATCACCTCCACAGTCACCGCGCAAGCTGGAAGAATCGGTGATTAAGAAAATACGCTATCTCTGAGATAGCTCTGGTAATGATTTATTAAAAAATGATACTTCGACTATTTCATGTATCTACTCGTGCATATAAATTTATTTAACGGATGGAATTCGTAAAAGCTCTTCCTCTCCTCTTTGTAATAATATTTATGTGTGAATGGATTTAAAATCAAATATTGAGAATTAACGGTTCCTAACAATACGAGAGATATTTTACCCTCAACATCTTTAAGATGAGAATTTAAGGACGTTTTTCATGTTAAACAAAGCTGATATATTTGCAGATGAGATGAACGAACAGTGAAACCTATAACACGTACGCATGGAATGTGGGCAAGTCATATGGTTTCCATAGTGCGGCCAACACAGGTTTACATCCTAAAAATCAACGCTTACTCAACAAATTAGTCTAAGATGTCAGTTCACATAAGAAACATCTCAATATCTAATGGTTATTGCCGACACCCAATACGCTGAACACCTCCCTCTGATTTTCATCAAGGACGTGTCTATCAGAGATTGACATCACATGACATACGAGTGGTAATTTAGACCAAGTTTTAATACTGTAGTGCTGTGTTTAGGTGGTTCTTTCTCTCACTATTCCAAAAACTAGTGTTATTTATGAGAAGATGATATTAAATATTCTCCAACAATTGGTTTAGAAATTATATTTGCCTCTTACCATTCTTTTAACGAATAAAATGTAATATAGGACAACGTGCCTATGGGCATTTATTACAGAAGTTACTTCGCGCTGCCGCGTAAACTGACGGCAGCTGTCTGATAGTTATCCTCGCAGAACCGAAGACATAGGTGATCATATCAACACAGCGAAAAATGTCGTTACGGCAAATTCGTATGTTAAACAACCTTATAGAGGGTCTGAGCGATCTTTTCTTCAACATCCTCAGAAGAACGTAAACAAGAAGTGAGGGTTCACAGAATACAAATATTGCTTTTTGACAATATAAATTATATTCTCGCGCATGTCCCGACTGTTGTTGTTGTTTTATTCCCCTGCTGATTGTTCGTTGGGCTCTTGCTGTGACTAGAATGCGAGTTTGTTTCGTTTTGATATTTTTATAAGGCTATACATTTTATCAAACATTAGGACATTTTCTTATTGTCCTAACTGTATCAAACGAATACTCACTTTAGATCGATAAAGTAAGGGTCCTTCCACATGAATAAGATCGCATAATAACAATGCGATGTAACAGTGGAACCTGTAATGAATTTCATCATGTACAACCGACAAACCTCCAACACCTTAAGCATCACCGAATTAAACTGTTATCATTAACAAAGTACTATACTTTTCGATTATATAGTAAGTAAATAAACATTTACATGACAAAACGAGTAACCTAAGTCAGCCACGTTGTGTCTCTCTTCAAGCATCTTGTCGTTCGCTCAGCCTAAACATAATCAATTACTAATTTTTTGTGTCTTAAGTTGTTAATTACATTAATAGGAGCAAAACTTCACCTCTTCAAAACAATTTCCTAAATGAAAAACAATGAAAAATGCCTTGTTATGCCCCTTTAACAAGGTACAATCTTTTTGCTTATGCCATTCTTATAAAAGTACCAATTTCATGTTACCCTTGAAAATTTGTAGTTTGTTAAACAGAAAACTGAGTAAATCTGGCAAAACGTGTTTAACGTCAATTATATTGGGGACAACTCATATAATTGTATAAGAAAAGCTTGGGACAGCTGTGATATATATATAAAGTAGATAATTCACGTGAAAGCTACTCGCTTGGTGTATTCTATATAGCATTAATCAGTAGCCCGCATGTTTAATGATGGCAAAACCAAACAATTAATTCAACAAAGCTTACCTTGTAGGTCACAGTGTACTAAAACATAACATATATATCGGTTACAAGTTTAAGCCAAGGTATTGTTATTTGCTATTAGTCCCCTATGCTTAACTCAGCATTCAAAGTTCTCCCTGGTTAACAACCATAATTCAAAGTATATATAAAAATAAACTAAGAAATACAACATGTAAACATAAAAACCCAAAAGATAAACCATGTGATAACACCCAAAAACTTTAAGATAACATTTCCCCCAATAACCATAGATGTTTAGTCTATAATACTTTAGTGGGGGATAAAACACGATTTAGCTCAATTAGATCCGAAAAACATCATTAAAATGGCTAAAACTTTAGGTCATATGGTAAAACTTTAGGTCAATTATTATTAGAAAAACATTTCATTGAAAATGATCAATCTATTAAACAATATTATGCTAACCCAAGATAAGAAAATAAATTATAACTGCCCTTTTTAATAAATTTATAGTTACCACAAGTGAAGCGTAGTTAGATTGGAACGAGCTATAAACTTGTATAATGTATTCATTTAGTTGGGTAACTAAAAAAAACAATAGAAGACTCGTAGTAAAAGATAGCTAACACATTGGTGTGTTTAATACAAACGTAACCTATTCCACCACTTATCTTACAATATTTGCCGTTAGGCTATACTTTATAAATTAGATTAAATTTAAGACAGTCATTATAATTGGTGATAGTAAACTAACAGTTGAGCTTACTCTGAGTGTCTATTTAATATCAAATTATATGACAATAAGGAACTTAATGCTTAACTAAACAAAACAATTGTTGAAAAAAAAAAAATGATAAAATTAAACTAAACTCATAAAATTCAATTCCACCACAAATCTACTTCAATATTCCTTGATGGCAAGTCGAAGTGTTTTGATGGTACCATCCCCATCATCAGAGTCCTCCAACCCCCAAATAATGATGGAGCTAGAGGTGGATGAGGGGTTGTTTTTGGAAGCTGACCCTTTTTGGACTCTCCGAGGTAGAGGCAACAATTGACCGAGCCGTTTTAATTTTTGGTAACTGTGAGCGAGAACCTCTAATCATCAATTTTTATGAAACTTATCCAAAACATTAAAAATGTATTATTGTGAATGCTAATATCAAAATAAAGTATCACAAATGAATATAACATAGTTTGATCAAGAGTGGAATAAACACGTTCTACCCTGCATTCGTCTGGTTTAATGAACTAGAGTGTGTATGTTTGAACACATATAAAATCATTTTATTTCTGTTTTCTCTTAGCTTCATAATACGAACTGATTGTACACATATGTAACAAAAAATGATTTTTGTTTCTTTGTTCTTGATTTTTTTATTGTTTTTTATTCAAGTTTTTTATGCAGTTCCAAATATGATTTTAGTTTTGTCTTTAGCAATGACCGTTTTTATATTAATCGACGGCAGGAGAAGTAATATTTGGCATCTGCATTTGTGTATGGTGGTTTACAGATTACAAAAAAAAAAATTAATTTTTCTTTCTTTTGCTATTTAAGTTTTATTGTTGTTTTCAGTTTATGATTAGATTACAAATAATGTTTTTAAAATTTTCTCTAGCATCGACTGTCTTTGTGTTACGACGGGCAGGAAGTATTTTATTGTGGCATCTTCTCATTATTGTAATTTGCTGGTTAAGATACTTGCCTGCCACGTAACACAAAAAACGGTCGATGCTTAGAGAAAACTAAAAAGATATTTGGAATATGCCACATAAAAAATAAAATAAAAACAATTAAAAATCAGAAGAAAACAAAAAAAATTTTTTTTTTGTTTGCTAAAATATAAAACATCCAAAAAATGAGATGGCAATAATTACTTCCTGCCGTCGTAACACAAAATTGTAATAATACTATGAGGAATAAACTAAGAAACATATTTGGGAAGTTCTGCCGCATAAGAAACTGAATGAAGATACAATAAAAAAATCGAAGAAACAATTTTCTTTTTTTTCTTTTTCTTTTTTTTGTTAGGTAAACGGGTTAGACGAGCCATACAGGAAATGATATGGCTTAATAAGTTTACTTCCTGCACGTTGCGTAACACAAAATACGGTCGGATGCTAGAGAAGATTAGAACTTAAAAGACATAGTTTGGTCAATCATGGGAATAAAAAAACTGAATAAATAAACAATAAAAAAACCGGAAGAAGAGAAATTTTTTTTTTTTAACGGTAACCACCATACAAAATGATGCCAATAATATATTTCCTGCGATCGTAACACAAAAACGGTTCAGATGCTAGGAGGAATAGACGACTAAAGAACATATTTGGTAATCTACTATTAAAAAACGGAATTAAAAACAAAAGAAAGGATATCAGAAACAAGACATCTTTTTTTGTGGTTACATAGTGTTATCTATAGTCGTTTCGAATCCTCGCTCAGCGCCACGAGATATCTATCTTTTTTTTTGAAACTTCTCTCCCCAGCTCGTTACGTACTTAAACTGGTATTCTCCTCCCGATTTTTCTAGGCGATTCATAGACCTTGGCCTCCCGGGGTGTTTCTGTTTCCCACAGTGTGTTTCAGCCCACCTCACACTCTGTTCTCGCTGGTATGGAGAGGTGACAGGAGTAAAAATCCGGTATGCTTTTCCCTTTGGCCCAGCAGGCTAGATTGTTAGAGGATCATGAACCTCGCCTAGCCAGTGGTAGGAGGAGGCGTATCAAGCAATTCTGGTGATATACTAATGGGCTATAACCGTGAATCTATTAGGTCGGTGTTCATGTGGTGGAAAGCCTACGCCCCCCCCCCCCCCCTCCCCCATGGAGTTTTGCACGGCGATGATATTTCCGAGGGCCAATTCACTCCCTGCCCTAGTGAGTGGGGATCCTGGGAAGTTGTCTGAATCTGGCTTGACCCTATGGCACTGTGAGGATGAATGATGAAACGTTCATAATAATATTTTGCATACGTTTTTCCTAAACCATGCTTATTATTTACTTTTATTCTTAATTTTTTTTTTTATTATTCATTAATTATTCTTTTATTAAGGAGAATAAGTTTGTGGTGTAACTTTTATGAAACTGGCGTTATTACACTTAGAGTGAGCATTCACTGACCATTCTGTCGGTTCCCACCTGACCTTTCAGTTTATCCATTTCGGTACTCCTAAACCAATTGTTGTCTGCCTATAGATTGCCAGTCTATTTCACCTTAAAGTCCCCCTGTGGCATACCCTTAGTCGCATGTTGGTCACATGGTTGATGCCGTTCAACACCCCAGTGGTGCACCAAACGGTCTGTTGGGCGCGAATCTCCGTAGATGAGAATCTTCCCCGCCCCGAAGGTTCCAGTCATTTTTCATGTTGATATTTACTCGCTTTTTGTAGGTCCCCCTCCGGACTGCCGAGCTGATACAGTCGATTCCCAATCATATTGCAGTATTGCAACCCCACTCATTCTCAAAGCTTCTTATGACTGACAGTGAGAACCATATTGTTTTAGCGAATGCACTTGGAAGAAAAAGCTTAAGGAGGCGAAGTACCCCTTCCATGTCTTAAGTGGAATGGAGAAATGCTGGTCTTATTCGTTCAAAGCTAAACAACCGCGGATATCAAAGTTCCATCTTGGTCTCTGCCTGAACGTCTCTGCGGAAACATTTCCGCACTATTTTTCCAAGATTGAATTAATTTACCAAGACCATATATAGGGTATTGAGTCATATTTTGAGAACAACAAGATAGACATTGCTGCATTCTAAAGAAATCTCCAATAGGTGTTAGAATTTGTCCCGTTACAAACGCTTACAGACTTCCATCAAGATTGGACTTTTCTTGTGACACCAGATAATTCCTTCCGTTTAATTGCTGACCTTCTACCACCCCATTTCCACCTATTGAAAGATTGATAAGTAGGGTTTTACAAGCTATCCGTGATCGAACGTTTAGACTCCCTAACCTCAGAGACATTGCTCTTAATAATGCCAAATGTGTTGGTTCATCCCAGAAACATATACTGTAAGGAGACCGCCATGACATAGGCCCAGTCTGCGAAGAAGAATTATCACATTCCATTTGAAAATACCCTCCATACCGACTGTAAAAAAGCTTTGGAGGATCCCACAGTGCCTACTTCCTTAAAATGCCGAGTCATACCTGTCTAAACACGGTTGGTTTTAGTAGTTTTGAAATGAAATAAAATAATTTGGCTTAGCTGAATTAGAATATGACAAAAATGTCGCACAGTCAAGTCAGACTTATATTAATCTTGTATCTCTATTTTATTGAGTATGAAATAGCTCTAAGGAAAGATTACTTTTGGCAACCTTCTTCTCACAATGCTTAGAGAGGCTCAATAATTTTTCGGTTTTGTACTCGACTTACAGTTGCCATGTTATGCTGACTAATTCACATAGTTTCAAATAGAGCTCTTGATTCAATTCTACAGAATTCTTAAAATGAAAATGCAATGCAGGCAACCCTACTCTAAGTTACAAGTTGTGTCAAGCGAACCAAAAAATGAAACTAAGTTGGTTCTCTCTCCCACCAAAAAACTTGGAGAGCACTTTCCTGGCCAAGACGCTGGGGTCCCATACATTCGCAATCAAGATTGTCTCAACTCACCTAAAGATGCCTGAGTCTATGTTCCCCCTAATACCGTCGTTCCAGCCGGTTTGCGCTGAGAGGAATTGCTAAAAGTTTACATTTTACGACAAGAAAGGTAACGATTCAGCAGCCAGAAGCTGAGAAGGATGGTGTATCGTGAGGGATAATACGAGAGATACATCGCGAGATGTTTCTTAGAAGCAAACACACTCCCTAGATGTGAGAAGAATGTGCAACTCAGTATTATACCTTCGTATGTGTTGTCGTATGTACCTGTAAGTGACAGAAGAACGGAGAGTGGTGACGTCAAATATTATATTTTGTTAGCCAAAAATAAGTTCACAATCTAGTACGAAATCAAGGGGCTAGGGGGCGCGACATCAGAGCCATAGGCCTGTCGTTTATGAGGCTGTATATGTATGGGATTCCAGCTCTTTCTAGATCCTCCAGTAGT
>JABUQX010091728.1:7500-35000 GCA_015478945.1 Trachelipus rathkii | reverse complement strand
AGGACGTTCCCAAGACAGCTGTAATCACCCCCTTTGGCCTCTTACGAGAATGCCATTCGGTTTGAAAAATGCAGCCCAGTCCTTCCAGAGGTTCATCGATTCTATCCTCCGTGGTCTTCCTTTTGCTTGGGCATATTTAGATGATCTTTTAGTCGCTTCCTCCTCTCCTGAAGAACATGCGGATCACCTACGTGCCGTCTTTGGTAGGTTGGATGATGCGGGAATTCGTCTCAATCCTACCAAGTGCGTATTCGGTGCGTCTTCTCTTACTTTCCTAGGTCACACAGTCTCGGCTGAGGGTATTTGCCCTCTTGTAGACCGTGTCGCCGCTTTCCGCGCCTTTCCTCTTCCCCAAAATCAAAAGCAGCTTCGTCAATACCTGGGAATGATCAACTTCTACCATAGGTTTCTGAAATCAGCGGCAGCCCTCCTAGGCCCGCTTACAGCACTCATTCGTCCTAAGCAACGAGGCAGCACCACTAAAGTCGACTGGTCTCCGGCAGCAGAGTCTGCCTTCGAGGCTTCCAAAGAAGCCCTCGCCTCCGCCGCTCTTTTAGTTCATCCCCACGATACCGCACCAGCGAGAGTGCAGGTAGATGCCTCCGATTTCGCTGTTGGTGCGGTGCTTCAGCAGTTCCAAAAGGGTGAATGGTGCCCACTTGCCTTCTTTTCACGCAAGCTGCAACCCGCCGAAACAAGGTATAGTGCTTTTGGAAGGGAGTTGCTTGCTATGTATCTTGCGTTCTAAGCAACTATGCAGCTCCACTAAAGTGGAAGGACGGGAGTTTCACATCCTGACCGACCACAAAGCGATCACTTTTGCGATGGCTTCACGGCATGAACGACACTCTCCCCGTGAAGCTCGTCATCTTGAATTTGTTTCCCAGTTTACTTCAGACATACGTCACATCTCCGGAGTAGATAATTTCACCGCGGATGCTCTTTCTCGGATTGAAATTAACGCTCTTTCTCCCATTCCTGACATTGATTACGCAGCCATGGCCGCGTGCCAGGAGCAAGACAATATCGATCTTCAACAGGACTCTTCTCTACAGCTGCAGTGGCTCAATCTTCCGGGCATAGAGAAGAGACTCTTGTGCGACACTTCAACAGGCCATCCTCGTCCTTTCGTACCTGATGCTCTTCGAAAGGCAGTCTTCTGCAATCTCCATTCGCTTTCACACCCTGGCGTCGAGGCTTCACGCAAACTGGTAACGGCTCGTTTTGTGTGGCCTAAAGTTAACGCCGACGTAGCGAACTGGGTCCGCGCCTGTATGGCTTGTCAGCGCTCTAAAGTGCAAAGACATACTAAAGCTCCCTTAGGCACTTTCTTGCCTCCTGGTCAACGGTTTGAGAGAGTCCACATCGACATTGTTGGACCTCTCCCACCTTCTCATGGCAAGCGATATATCCTCACCTGTATTGATAGGTTCACTCGTTGGACAGAAGCTATCCCTCTCTCTCTCTATTGCTACAGCTGAATCTATTGCTAAAGCTTTCTTGTCCCATTGGATCTCGCGGTTTGGCATTCCTCTCTCGGTCACGACGGATCAAGGTCGCGTTTTCGAATCCTTCCTTTGGAAAGATTTGATGCGCTTGCTTGGTTCTGAGAAGATCCATACAACCAGTTTCCACCCTATCTCGAACGGGATTTGTGAAAGGTTCCACCGTCAGCTGAAGGCTTCTCTCATGGCACACCCACAACCAGAACATTGGACGGAAGCTCTCCCTTTGGTTATGCTTGGTATACGCACTGCCGTTAAGGAAGACCTTCAGTGTTCAGCTTCCGAACTCGTTTATGGCTCTACTCTCCGTCTGCCGGGCGAGTTCTTTTCTCAATCTTTCCCTCCTGCTACTGCTGATCCCACCCTATACCTCACCCGTTTGAAACGCTGTGCCCTCTCCTGGAGACCTACTCCGACCCGCCAGCAAAAGGTGCACTCTTACATTCCGAAAGATCTCTCTTCCTGTACCCATGTTTTGGTGAGGCATGACTCCCACCGTTCTCCTCTCCAACCCAAGTACGACGGACCCTTTCCAGTCATACTTCGGAAGGAGAAGTTCTTCAAGGTACAACGTCCCACTCGCACCGAAGTAATATCAATAGATCGTCTCAAACCTGCCTATTTTGAGGCGAATCCTCCTGACGTCCAAGATTCGGACTTGTTTCCAAAACCAATTCTGATTCCTTTGGATACATCATCTTCTTATCCTGTACCAGATTCTCCACCTCCTTCATCTCCTCCCGACTCTTCTCCTCCTTCATCTCACTCTGACTCTCCATCTCCACCACTCCTTCCTCTTGACCCAGATCCTTTTCCTTTTCCTCCTCCTCCTCTCCCTCTACCTACTTTATAGTTCCGAGGGATTGAAGGAGAGCAGTGAAGTAGCCGTACATGCAGATGTTCCACTTCCCTCTCGTATTCCTCGCACGCTCTTCCACACTCGGGGACCTCCATCTGAAAGAGTGTCGAGTGACTGAAGGACTAATTTGTGAAGAACAAGGTGCGTTTAGGAGTGGTAGAGGATGTATGGATCAAATCTTTACATTGAAACAAATGATTGAGAAAATGAAGGAGAAGAAGAATAAATTGAATTTAGGTGATGGTGGTAGGCTTCTGAATGGAATCAAAAGTATGTATGACGATAGTGAGGCGTGTGTAAGAATAAATGGTGTCAAAAGTGATTGGTTTAGTATTAATAGCGGAGTGAGGCAGGGTTGTGTTATGTCTTGGTTATTCAATTGTATATGGATGGGGTTATGAAAGAATTCGAGGTGGGGATGGCAGGAAATGGTGTTAGAATGACGGAGAATGGAGATGAGTAAAGGGTGCCCTACCTATTATATGCGGATGATTTAGTTTTGTGTGGCGAATCTGAAGAGAGTTTGAGAGGATCGGTAGAGAGATTTGGCAGTGTGTGTAAAAGGAGGGGTTTGAAAGTAAACGTAGATAAGAGTAAGGTTATGGTGTAAGTAAGGACAGTCCTCAGTGTGAAGTTATGTTAGATGGCGAGCAGCTGGAACAAGTGTCTGAGTTTAAATATTTAGGGTATATGTTGGATGAGAAGGGAACGGATGATGCAGAGTGTAGTAGGAAAGTTGTGAATGGCAGGAAGATGGCTGGTGCAATTAAATCATTGGTGAATGTAAAAGGACTAAGTCTTGAGTGCACTAGGGTCTTACATGAAGGTATGTTGTTACCTGTGTTATTGTATAGTAGTGAGACTATGGTCTGGAATAAGTATAGATCTAAAGTTCAATGTGTTCAGATGGACAATCTTAGGGGAGTGCTAGGTGTGAGAAGAATTTATAAAATGAGGAATGAATTTATTAGAGAGTTTTGTGGTGTGAAAAAAGGGGTAAACGAGAGAATAAATGAAAGTATGTTGAGATGGTTTGGTCATAGTCGGTTGGTTAAGCGGATGTATAGTGCCGAGTGTGTTGGGAACCGACCGGCTGGGAGACCGAAGAAAAGTTGATTGAGTAAACGAATGTCTGAAGGAGAGAAATGTGAGTTTGTCAGAGGCGAGAATAAAGGTGCATAATTGGGGTGAATGGCGGGGTTTTGTGAGGGGGAATGGTAAATATGACACCGGGTAACATGAGCTTCGTATACACCGAGGATTTACCATAGTGAGGATCCGTCGCGGTTCCGTGAAGCTCTAAGGTGGATTTTCTGACTGAGACTAGTTCTCACTGATAGGTATAGAGGGGGCGGTAAGGCTAGGCTTTCTTTTCGATATTCATATTCTTCTACTGCTTTTTTTTCCGATGCTTGTCCCAGTCTTGGGAATAGGAAGAAAGATAAAGAAAGATATATATATATATATATATATATATATATATATATATATATATATATATATATATATATATATATATATATATATATATATATATATATATATATATATATATATATATATATATATAAAAGGAAGAGAAAGAAATATATATATATATATATATATATATATATATATATATATTTATATATATATATATATATATATATATATATATATATATATATATATATATATATATATATATATATAAAGGAAAAAATAAAGAAATATATATAAATATATATATATAAATATATATATAGTATATATATATATATATATATATATATATATATATATATATATATATATATATATATATATATATATATATATATAGCTCAGCATCCCCAATAGTTCAGGCATGTAACTAGGAAACTGTAACAGCTACACGAAAATAAATATCATTTTATTAATCAGGAGACATTTTTACCCCGGAAATTAAAAAAAAAATTAAAAAATAACGCTTTTTGAAAAATTAAAGTTGTTAAAAATGTTGAAAAATTACATTTTTTTGACAATTAAAAGATGACGCTCACTCCGAGTGAACACAAAAGGTGCCAAATGTTGAATTTTTTTTTTTTTAAACTAACGAATACCTCCGGGTAAACAAGAACGATGGATAGAGTCGGAAATTCTCGGCCTACAGGGGGACGACAGTGGGGATTTCGTTCCCCCCTCTGTCAGCTCGAACCCCCTAAAAAGGATATAAAAAATAAGTTTCTCCAAAGGTAAAAAGTGTATTTGGCATCTTTGTTGAGAAATACTTCAATGCTTGACGGTCAATCAAAGCGTACAAACCGAGGTAGATTTTACAAATATTTAAGTCTTTATTAATAAATATTACAATAAAATAAATTTTATTTTAAGTTTCTTCGATGAAATTACATGCTTAAATCAAAAATGTTATTTATTTTCCTGTAGATTTTATAGTTTTCTAGTTACATGCCTGAACTCTTCGGGATGCTGACCATATATATATATATATATATATATATATATATATATATATATATATATATATATATATATATATATATATATATATATATATATATATATATATATATATATAATATATATATATATTTTTTTTTTTAGTGTACAGGACCCACCACGGCTCACAAAGCGGCCACACTGGGTTGAAAAAATCAACACCATGGGCGGGTCCTGGAACATACATGTTTCAAAAGTCAAAAGAAGATTTGAATAAAGAAATGAATATTCAGTCAATTAAAAATAAACAAAAACTAAACAAATATACATCCTTGCATTATAAAGTCCTAGTATTACGTAACAAAATCAAATATTGTGAAGAACATTCACTTCTTGTAGAAACAAGAAAATAGAGTTACTACTAAAGTGGGAAGATTCGGATAAGATATGGGATAATCTTTTGGAAGGTGTTATGGATCGTAAAGTAGGAAAATGACGGCGGCGAATGGAGTCCAGCTGGGAACAATCAATGAAGATATGGCGAACAGATTGCGGGGTATGACTTCGACAAAATTTGCAAATGGGAGGGGGGTTCCGTAACATATAGTGACTGTGAGTGATATTAGTGTGGCCAATACGGAGGCGTGCAAGTATCACCTCGTGTAAACGTTTTCGTCGGTGGGAGGAAGACCACTCCCCGATGATCGGCTTTATATTTCTAAGTTTCGCTCCTCTCTGATCATTCGTCCAGCGCTCTTGCCAATAAGATCGAAAACCTTGTCGGAGAGCAGGATAGTAATCGGTTGATGGGAGGTAGCCTTGTCGAATGGCATCCGGGAGGTACCTGGAACAACTCCGAAAAGAGGAGGTGGCCATTTTGGCCTCTCTGTCAGCGATTTCATTGCCAGTTACCCCTACATGAGAAGGGGTCCAACATAAAATAATTTGTTTCTTGCGGAATGGAGCAGCCGAAGAAATTGCTGCACAGCAGATACCATTGTGTTTTTAGAATAAGGGGTTTTAAGCGCTTGTAGCGCGCTGAGCGAATCTGAATAAATGACATAAGATTGATCTTGGTTAAGGATTAGAATTCGAGAAAGCGCAATCATTATAGCCATTAATTCTGCTGTGAAAATTGAAGCATGAGGGGGGAGGGTATGGGAAAGGTTGCGATCAGGAAAGACAGCAGATGCGCCCACACTGTTCCCGGTTTTAGAGCCATCGGTAAATACTGGAGTAAACTCATCATGAACTGTGGAATGAGACAGGAATGATGCCTTTAACAAGGCAGCAGAGTGGCTTGATTTGGAGAGAGAGGTCAGAGCCAAGCAAATGGTGGGAGCGGGGAATAACCAAGGTGTGAATCCTTCATCGTATGAGAAAGGCAGCACCTTTTGTAAAGGGATGTTAAGGAAATTAAGGATGTTATGAACCGTGTTCGCAAATGGCCAGTAATTAGGATTCTGAGGCACCTCCTGCAGAATCGGTGTCGTGAGCCGGCGCTTGGGGTTTGAAACGAAGATAACTTGTACATATTGATGTATTCTCTTCGAAAGAGAGTGGCATCACATCACTCAACTTCGAGGCTTACCCGGGGAGACGATCGGAAGGCTCCAGTGGAGATACGGATCGCCTCGTTTTGTATGGGATCCAACAGATGCAGTAGAGTAGGGGAGGCTTGACCATATACTACACAGCCATAGTCAAGCTTCGATCGAACTAGGGCGATATATAGACGTAAAAGGGACTTGCGATCAGCGCCCCAAGATTTTGAGGCGAGATGACGTAATAAGTCAAGCGCGCGATGACAAGTTGTTTTCAGGTGTTTGATATGTGGGGCATATGTTAAGTGGTCATCTAGAATGAGTCCTAGAAATTTGACCTGTGAAGTAACAGGAATAGGCGAACCATATAAGGTTTGCTGGAAGAAGGTGGCAAGTTCTTCGATTCCCTTTTTTCTTAAAAAGCACTGCTGAGGTTTTGGTGGGAGAAAAATGGAAGCCATGGGAGCTAGCCCACTGTGAAATATTTTCAATAGCTAGTTGAAGTTGCCGTTCGAGAAAGGGCAGCCTGGCACCGGCTATGTATAATGCTAGGTCATCGACATAGAGAGAAAAATTGACAGTCGCTGGAATAGAGGTAACAATATCATTAAATCCGAGAGCAAATAGTAGTACACTTAAAACACTACCCTGCGGAACGCCTTCATCCAGAGTAAAGTGGCGTGACAGAATAGAAGAGCACCGAACCTGGATAGATCTGTGTGACAAGAGGCATTTGATAAAGAGAGGGAGTTGTCCGCGGAAACCAAGCGAATGGAGTTTAAGGAGAATCCCAGTTCTCCACGTTGTGTCGTAAGCTTTTTCAAGGTCAAAAAAGACACCAAGAACCATCCCACCAGTTGAGAAGGCTTCCCGGATGTCATGGTCTAGTTTTACCAAGGGGTCCGCAGTCGAGCGATTTTTGCGGAAACCAAATTGGAAGTTTGAGAAAGCTTGACGGCTCTCCAGAACAGGGAGTAAGCGGCCAGAAACCATTTTCTCCATTAATTTACAGGAGTGACAGGTCAGCGAAATTGGTCTTTGGTTGTCTGCCAACTTCGGATCTTTTCCAGGTTTGGGGATAGGAATTACAAAAGCTGTAGTCCAAATAGATGGAAAAGAAGATTCGATCCAGATTCTGTTATATAGATCCAGCAAAAATGCTGACGCCGAAGGATGGATATGACGGAGCATGATGTACGAAATCATGTCTGAACCAAGGGCACCGTCTTTGCTATTTGCCAATGCAGTTTGATACTCTGCAAGTGTAAAAAGACGGTTGTAGGTATGATCTTCCCCTTTCGCTGTTGAAAAGTCTGGTAGTGCTGTGTCAGTTCTCAGTTTTTGAAAGGCTTCAGTGTAGCGGAATGAACTCGAATGGCTAGCAAAGCTATAACCTAACGCATCCGCTACCACCGCCGGAGCGGAAATCGTATCAGTTATTTCAGGCCCATAACGGAGGACTGTGGGTGAGGAGTTGTTGGAGCGACGAGATATTTTCTGTGTAACTTTCCACACTAAAGGAAGAGGAGTTGTGGAGTTAACAGTCGAAATATAAGTTCGAAAAAATTGTTTACGTGTTTGGCGATTAATTAGCCAAGATCTCGCCGCTGCTGCTTTAAAAATAATCATGTTTGGGGTGGTACGGGTTCTTTTGTATTGCCTGTAGAGTTTCTTCTTCTCTTGGTTAGCTTGTGCGCACTCTTGGGACCACCAAGGGGTTGCCGACCGCCTGCCTGCGGAAGATTGCGGAATGCAAGCTTCCGCTGCCGAGATGACAACAAAGAATTAAGTGAAAAGCATCATCAACAATATGCCCGTTTATTGAAAGGAGAGAAAGAGGGATAGCTGTGGCCTGATAAAAAGGGAGCCCACTCTGCTCGATCATAACGCCAGTTGGAGTTAAGCTTTGTACTGGGCTTAACACCTCATTTAAAGCTATTGGGTAATGATCACTGCCGTATAAATAATCAAAGCGGGACCAGGTAAAGCGATCCATAAGGAATGGGAGCAAAAGGAAATATCAATACAGGAAGAAGTGTGTGTATCTAAACGTTCATATGTAGGGAGTCCTGTGTTAAGGCATCCCAGGGAAAAGGGGGTTAGGAGATCTATTAAGATCTTGGACTTAGATGAAGTGACAGAGTCACCCCATAAGGGGTGGTGGAGGTTGAAGTCACCTAGTATAACAACCGGAGTAGGAGCTGTTTAAAAGATTCGTTGTTTGACTTCAGTAAATTCACTACCGGAGCTACAGATTGAACATTTGTAAAGGTCGATGGATAAGTAATTTCTGTCATTGCATGAAGTTTGGTTTGGCGAGGGACTGGGGAATAGGGGGATAGATTTGTGATTATATTCTGCTGCTACCCTATCATTGTCAAATTTTCTATAGAAGTTAACGGTGATTTATATTCAGATGGTTGAAAGAAGTCACGATGACATAGTCGAAGTTCCTGCAAACATATACACTTTGGTGTACATATGTTTATTAGTTGAACAAGTTCTTCGAAATTAGAGTAATATCCACGACAATTCCATTGAAGGAAAGTAGTCATGGTGAGTTATGAATATTATGATGGTGGTCTATTAGAGACAATTGTCTCTATGTGACTGGGGGTAATGTTAGAGGTGGGTTCAGATTGAGAGGGAAGGTTGAGACGTGGGTCTCGGCGAGGAGGGGGAACAAAACCTGGGGGGAAAGGGTAGTCATACACCAGAGATTTTTTAGGTTGTATGACATCTTTTAGGGAGGAGTTTTCAGATGTATTTGGTGAAAGAGCTTCACCATGAATGCGAGATAAGTTGAATTCAACCGAATCCAACTTGTTATGTGGGTTTGGTTGGTTAATAGAAGAGCATTCGTAATGCTCATATTTATTAGTGAGAGCAGTTTCAGAATCCGCTTGGCAAGCAGATTCAGAAATGTGGGAGGGACATAGAGTTGTTTCCATGGAAATGGGGAAGGAAGGTGTATCCGGAAGGGTATTGTCTTTTTGAGAATGTATTGGGGTTACGACATCGATTTCCAATATGGGATTCGAAGAATTGGCAAGGTCTGATTCTGGAGAATTTTCCAGTACTTCATCATGCGGGTGATTTTGGGAAATTGGGCAGTTTGATTGAAGAATGGGGACCTCTGGGTCAATTTTCATGCCTCCAACAGACCCTGAACGCTTAGAGCGTTTGCGACGTTTACGTTGAACAGTTTTCCATTCTCCTTTCTCGGAAGTGCAGGAAGCATTAGAAAGGGAATGGGTCATCGCATCAAGCTCCATTTGGGAGCTGTTATCCAATTCATCTTCTAGGGTATAGAATCCCTTAGAGAGAGCTGATAAAGGAAACTCGGGAGAAGAGTTATAGGAAGAATCAGAAGAACTAAAACTGTCTTGTAGACTATTAGATGGTTGAAGCATAAAAGGGAAGGGTATGGGAGAGGTTGCGGTCAGGAAAGACAGCAGAAGCGCCCACACTGTTACCGGTTTTAGAGCCGTCAGTAAACACTGGAGTAAATTCATCGTGAACTGCGGAATGAGACAGGAATGATGCTTTTAACAGGGCAGCAGGATGGCTAGATTTGGAGAGAGAGGTCAGAGCCAAGCAAATGGTAGGAGAGGGGAATAGCCAAGGTGTGTACCCTTCGTCAAAAGAGAAAGGCAGCACCTTTTGAAAAGGGATGTTGAGGAAATTAAAGATGTTATGAACTGTCTTTGCAAATGGCCAGTAATTAGGATTCTGAGGTACCTCCTGCAGAATCGGTGTCAGAGCAGACGGTATTGGGGTTTGAAAACGAAGATAACTTGTACACATGATGTATTCTCTTCGAAGAGAGAGTGGCATCACATTGGATTCAACTTCAAGGCTCACCTGGGGGGACGATCGAAAAGCTCCAGTGGAGATACGGATCGCTTCGTTTTGGATGGGATCTAACAGGTGTAGTAGTGTTGTGGAGGCCTGACCATATATTGCACAGCCATAATCCAGTTTCGATCGGATTAGGGCTACGTAAAGACGTAAAAGGGATTTGCGATCAGCACCCCAAGATTTTGAGGCGAGATGACGTAACAGGTCAAGGGTGCGATGACAAGTTGTTTTTAGGTGTTTAATATGCGGTGCATATGTTAAGTGGTCATCTAGGATGAGCCCTAGAAATTTGACCTGTGAAGTTACAGGAATGGGCGAACCATATAAGGTTAGGTTCGCTGGAAGAAGGTGGCAAGTTCTTCGATTCCCTTTTTTCTTAAAAAGCACTGCTGAGGTTTTGGTGGGAGAAAAATGGAAGCCATGGGAGCTAGCCCACTGTGAAATATTTTCAATAGCTAGTTGAAGTTGCCGTTCGAGAAAGGGCAGCCTGGCACCGGCTATGTATAATGCTAAGTCATCGACATATAGAGAAAAATTGACAGTCGCTGGAATAGAGGTAACAATATCATTAAATCCGAGAGCAAATAGTAGTACACTTAAAACACTACCCTGCGGAACGCCTTCATCCAGAGTAAAGTGGCGTGACAGAATAGAAGAGCACCGAACCTGGATAGATCTGTGTGGCAAGTTCTTCGATTCCCTTTTTTCTTAAAAAGCACTGCTGAGGTTTTGGTGGGAGAAAAATGGAAGCCATGGGAGCTAGCCCACTGTGAAATATTTTCAATAGCTAGTTGAAGTTGCCGTTCGAGAAAAGGCAGCCTGGCACCGGCTATGTATAATGCAAGGTCATCGACATAGAGAGAAAAATTGACAGTCGCTGGAATAGAGGTAACAATATCATTAAATCCGAGAGCAAATAGTAGTACACTTAAAACACTACCCTGCGGAACGCCTTCATCCAGAGTAAAGTGGCGTGACAGAATAGAAGAGCACCGAACCTGGATAGATCTGTGTGACAAAAGGCATTTGATAAAAAGAGGGAGTTGTCCGCGGAAACCAAGCGAATGGAGTTTAAGGAGAATCCCAGTTCTCCATGTTGTGATGGTCTAGTTTTACAAAAGGGTCCAAGAACCATCCCACCAGTTGAGAAGGCTTCCCGGATGTCATGGTCTAGTTTTACCAAGGGGTCCGCAGTCGAGCGATTTTTGCGGAAACCAAATTGGAAGTTTGAGAAAGCTTGACGGCTCTCCAGAACAGGGAGTAAGCGGCCAGAAACCATTTTCTCCATTAATTTACAGGAGTGACAGGTCAGCGAAATTGGTCTTTGGTTGTCTGCCAACTTCGGATCTTTTCCAGGTTTGGGGATAGGAATTAGGTTATATAACAGATTCTGTTATATAAATCCAGCAAAAATGCTGACGCCGAAGGATGGATATGACGGAGCATGATGTACGAAATCATGTCTGGACCAAGGGCACCGTCTTTGCTATTTGCCAATGCAGTTTGATACTCTGCAAGTGTAAAAAGACGGTTGTAGGTATGATCTTCTCCTTTCGCTGTTGAAAAGTCTGGTAGTGCTGTGTCAGTTCTCAGTTTTTGAAAGGCTTCAGTGTAGCGGAATGAACTCGAATGGCTAGCAAAGCTATAACCTAACGCATCCGCTACCACCGCCGGAGCGGAAATCGTATCAGTTATATCAGGCCCATAACGGAGGAGTTATTGGAGCGACGAGATATTTTCTGTGTAACTTTCCACACTAAAGGAAGGGGAGTTGTGGAGTTAACAGTCGATATGTAAGTTCGAAAATATTGTTTACGCGTTTGACGATTAATTCGTCGAGATCTCGCTGCGGCTGCTTTAAAAATAATCATGTTTGGGGTGGTACGGGTCTTTTTGTATTGCCTGTAGAGTTTCTTCTTCTCTCGGTTGGCTTGTGCGCACTCTTGGGACCACCAAGGGGTTGCCGACCGCCTGCCTGAGGAAGACTGCGGAATGCAAGCTTCCGCTGCCGAGATGACTACTTTCTGGAAGAAGCGAAAGGCATCATCAACAGTCGGAAATCGTTTATTGAAAGGAGAAAGAGGGATAGCTGTGGCCTGATAAAAAGGAGCCCACTCCGCTCGATCATAACGCCAGCTGGAGTTGGGTTTTTGCATTGGGCTTGGAACAAGCTCATTTAATGCTATTGGGTAATGATCACTGCCGAATAAATAATCAAAGCGGGACCAGGTAAAACGATCCATAAGGGAATGGGAGCAAAAGGAAATATCAATACAAGAAGAAGTGTGTGTATCTAAACGTTCATAGGTTGGGAGTCCTGTGTTAAGGCATCCCAGGGAAAAGGGGGTTAGGAGATCTATTAAGATCTTGGACTTAGATGAAGTGACAGAGTCACCCCATAAGGGGTGGTGGAGGTTGAAGTCACCTAGTATAACAACCGGAGCAGGGAGCTGTTTAAAAAGATCTGCTAAGTCGACCTTAGTAAATTCACTACTCGGAGCTAAGTAGATTGAACATATAGTAATGTCGATGGACAAGTGAATTCTTGCCGCTACTGCATGAAGTTTGGTTTGGAGAGGGACTTGGGAATAGGGGATAGAAGTTAACGGCGATTTATATTCAGATGGTTGAAAGAAGTCACGATGACATAGTCGAAGTTCCTGCAAACATATACACTTTGGTGTACATATGTTTATTAGTTGAACAAGTTCTTCGAAATTAGAGTAATAGCCACGACAATTCCATTGAAGGAAAGTAGTCATGGTGAGTTATGAATATTATGATGGTGGTCTATTAGAGACAATTGTCTCTATGTGACTGGGGGGAAAGTTAGAGGTGGGTTCAGATTGAGAGGGAAGATTGAGACGTGGGTCTCGGCGAGAAGGGGGAACAAAACCTGGGGGGAGAGGGTAGTCATACACCAGAGATTTTTTTAGGTTGTATGACATCTTTTAGGGAGGAGTTTTCAGATGTATTTGGTGAAAGAGCTTCACCATGAATGCGAGATAAGTTGAATTCAACCGAATCCAACTTATGTGGGTTTGGTTGGTTAATAGAAGAGCATTCGTAATGCTCATATTTATTAGTGAGAGCAGTATCAGAATCCGCTTGGCAAGCAGATTCAGAAATGTGGGAGGGACATAGAGTTGTTTCCATGGAAATGGGGAAGGAAGGTGTATCCGGAAGGGTATTGTCTTTTTGAGAATGTATTGGGGTTACGACATCGATTTCCAATATGGGATTTGATGAATTGGCAAGGTCTGATTCTGGAGAATTTTCCAGTACTTCATCATGCGGGTGATTTTGGGAAATTGGGCAGTTTGATTGGAGAATGGGGACCTCTAGGTCTCTCTTCATGCCTCCAACAGACCCAGAACGCTTAGAGCGTTTGCGACGTTTACGTTGAACAGTTTTCCATTCACCTTTCTCGGAAGTGCAGGAAGCATTAGAAAGAGAATGGGTCATCGCATCAAGCTCCATTTGGGAGCTGTTATCCAATTCATCTTCTAGGGTATAGAATCCCTTAGAGAGAGCTGATAAAGGAAACTCGGGAGAAGAGTTATAGGAAGAATCAGAAGAACTAAAACTGTCTTGTAGACTATTAGATGGTTGGTTGGTGAGTTGTTCATTAGCTGGGATTGTTTGGGTACAGTCTTTTGAAGCCTTTGCATTTGTCTCAGAAGTAGACTTATGGCGAGGTCTCTTCTGAGTTGCATTTTTTACATCTGGGGTTACTGTGTTTTTGTTTAAAAATTCGGTTGCTCTATATTTTAACGAATAATCTTTAACTTGGCGACTATTCTTTTCTGTGTGTTTTGAAACATCTTTACCAGGGGTTTTAGTAATAGTGGGAGGCGAATTAAGGGACAAAGAGACTGTCCTCTTGCATAAGTTTGGTGAACCAATTTGGTGAGTATGGGACAGTGTGTCTTGGCAGGGAGTGTTTTCCAAATTTTGTATTGGATGAGCTAGCTTAGTTTCATTGGTAGCTTGTTGAGAGTTAATGCTCAGGATAGGCTTGTTGATGGCTCTTTGGACGGGAGATTGAATCAAGGGCTGCTTTTGTACTCTTTGAGAAGTTGGTAGTGTGGGCAGTACAGGTAGACTGGTTGCAGTACTTGCCTGAGTTTCAACGGAATTTACGAGAGGAGTTCTATTAGGATAGGGTTGTGTTGGCGGATTAACACGCGGAGGCGTGGGGGCAGCTGTAATTGTGGCGTAAGATTGATTTTGATTTGGCTGATATTTTTCATTGAGCTGGCGTATAGCATCTCTCCTGCTCAATTTATGTATGGTACATAGCTCTAAAACCTCCTGTTCAAACAGGTAAGACGGGCATTTGAAAGAGGAAGCACTGTGGGGTCCTTTACAGTTTCTGCAGTTAGGGGTATTTTCACATGGAGTGTGAAATAATTCTCCGCAGATTGGGCATATGTCTTCCTGTCCCCTACAGTATTTTTGGGGATGACCAAACCGTTGACATTTGAAGCAACGTCTGGGTCGAGGGATAAACGTGCGAACACTGTAACTTGTGAACCCTATTTTGACCTTTGTAGGTGGATAAGGGGTATTAAAGGTCAGCAGTAAACGGGGATTTGGTTTGTCAGGAGTTTCCCGGCGAGGGGGAAATCTATAAATGTTTGTAACGGAAAATCTTTTCTGTTGGAGTTCTTCCAAAATGACAGCTGTGTCTTCGTCTTTCTGTTCATAACAATAAATAGTGCCTTTAGATGTTTCTTATTTCATCAGGAGTAGAAATAAGAGGAACATCTGCAAGAGACGTTAAGGATGACAGAATGGAACTTTGATTTCGGTTAGCAGCTTTTACGAGAATGGACCCATTCCTCATCAATGTGACTGGAGGGTCTTCAACTCCTAGGGCTTTTTCAAGTGCCCTACTGAGAGGAATGGTTCTGTTTTGGAGGTAGTGGATCGCAGTATGTGATACATCGGGAATGACATGTCTGCTGACATTCCTGGAGGGGGTGCAGCGTATGGAGTAAACGAATGAGTACGACTGTTACGGGGGGCACCTTTACGGGATTGCCCGGGCCGTTGGGGCACCTGGGGTGTTCGGGGTTTGCTGGTCGACGAATCGGTGAAATTTTGCAAAGGACCCTCAGGTGTAGGAGAAGGAAGTACAGCATAGGTACCAGGTCTAGAAGTAGTAGGGACCGTGGTAGGGTCAGGCAGGGAAGCTGACAGATGGTAATTATTGTTGGTGTTCGGCTCACCTTTATTTAAATACGTTTTTTCTTTTAAGGACTTTTCCATATAAAAATTAACCACAGGCTTCGTCACCATGAATGAGCACTATAGCAATAAAGCAAATGAGACATAAAAGCAAATAACAGGATGGGCTGGAAAGGCGTATATTTCATAAGGAAGGGTAATCCTCTTCTCCACAGCAGGTCACAGTCCAGAGACCCACACAACCACCCGGACCCCACCCCGTAGGGTGGGCTGTGGATGTGGCCTCGGAAGATCCTCCCAAAACTTTACGTGGGGTCCCACCCGTGTACCACACGGCACCTATAGTCTTCGCGCAAAGTCCGAGATTATACACCAAAGTGCAGAACAGCCTCCATGAGTGGTTAGCAAAGGTTCGGGTTCCCTACAATTGGCGGCCCGGTCAGAGGTGAGCGTAAATGACCGGTTTTTCAACGGTACCCTCATCCACGGGGAGGAAGTGTGGGGTGAACTGAAAACCCATGCGAGAAGAGGCACCGGATAGCCCAAGGGGCTGTGATGGGAAAAGGGGAGGGCAACCTTGCACAAATACAAATAATTAAAGGGACTTATGGGTGGGAATTCAAAAAAAAATAGAAAATTTATGAAAAATGAGGGGAAAGAAAGAAGGTTGAAAGAAAGTGCATGTGGTAAATGCTAATGCACGAATGCATAACAAATGCACATACACGTGCTGGGGGTCGGAGGGTTCACACAATAGACCCATCTGCATTGGTTCTCACAGCTATGCCATGCCCAAGTTAACAAGAACATAACACCACTATGAGAATCAAATACACCCTTCCGGGCATATATATATATATATATATATATATATATATATATATATATATATATATATATATATATATATATATATATATATATATATATATATATATATATATATATATATATATATATATATATATATATTTCTTTGGGATGCTAGTCAGATAAATATGGAAAGACTGTGAAGCCTTATTATGCCGTATAAATACAAAGTTTAAATTCTCAGCCTAGTTTTGCCAACTGAACTCCAATATTTCACTTAAAAATGGAAATTTTTTAAACACCTCTCAAACTGTCACTTTCTCTTCAAAAACTAAAATAAGACCACTGTCCGTAAGGTCTAATAGCAAAAAATTCCCCTTTATGAAGCATATAACAAGGAACAGTACTAAGAATGTTTGCTTTTTACTAATGCGAATTTTTTTTTAATTTTATTAAAAAAAGTTGTGAATGGCAGGAAGATGGCTGGTTCAATTAAATTCTTGGTTGATGTAAAGGGACTAACTCTTGAATGCGCTAGGGTACTCCTGGAGGCTGTTGTTACTCAGCACGTTTAGCAGTGATACTATGGTCTGAATAAGAGGTATAGATCTACAGTACAATGTGTTCAGATGGACAATCTTAGGGGTGTGTTAGGTGTGAGAAGAATTTATAAAATGAGGAATGAGCGTATTGAGAGTTGTGTGGAGTGAAGAAAGGGATAAATGAGAGAATAAATGAAAGTACGTTGAGATGGTTTGGTCATGTGGAAAATATGGATGATATTCAGTTGGTTAAGCGGATGTATAGTGGTGAATGTGTTGGGAATCGACCATCTGGGAGACTGAAGGAAAAATGTATTGTGTCAGTAAAGGAATGCCTGGCTGAGAGAAGAAAGATGCATAATAGAAGCAAATGGCGTGGTTTTGTGAGGAGATATGGTTGTAGCCCACCTGGGCCAAGGAATAAACCCCACTATTGACGAGATATCATAGTGATGGCCCATCGCGGTCCCTGGAAGCCTAGAGTGGATTTGATCACGACTATTATCACTAATATGCATAAATAAGTGGAAAAGCTGGTTTTTTCACTTCTGCACAGTATATGCTACGTTCTGTTTCCGGTGCATGTCACGCACCTTGCCCCCAGTCTTGGGGAAAAAAGGTGGATGATTATATATATATATATATATATATATATATATATATAGATATATATATATATATATATATATATATATATATATATATATATATATATATATATATAAATATATATATATATATATATATATATATATATATATATATATATATATATATATATATATATATATATATATAGAGTATATATTTATATATATATATATATATATATATATATATATATTTATATATATATATATATATATATATATATATATATATATATATATATATATATATATATATATATATATATATATATATATATATATATATATATATATATATATATATATATATACTGTATATATATATATATATATATATATATATATATATATATATATATATATATATATATATATATATATATATATATATATATATATATATATATATTGTGAAAAATTATTCATGAAATTGTACATTTTTCGTCATTAAATATTAAACCACAGTAAAAATAAATCACAGTAAAATTTCGACTTAAATATTACAGTAATATTCATCCGCCAGGTCACATGACACCAACGCGGTCAGTATATGAATTTCCAGTATTTGAACAGTATGCCGTTCTTACGTACTTAGTCAACACGTATTGTGTATTGTGTACTCAGTCAGTATTCTGCTAGTAACCTGTCAGTATAGAACTAGTATTGTGTATTATGTATTTAAAATACACTCCGTTTAGTAACTTAAAGTGAAAGATAAACAATAAGTGTCTTTTTCTTTTTATTAATGTTAATTAAATTGATCACGGCAGTTTTCAATAAGTTATGCCACTTCGATCACAGCTTCTTTAAGACGGTTAAAGTTAACTTGTATAAAGTTTAAGTTAATTAAAGTAAGGATTAACGAGTCCTTTAAAATGAGAGGAAACCCTTTCAAAAACCTTTGGAAATTCCTATCCGTAATAATAAATCATCATCTTGTCTTAATAACTGTCTTAATTAATGATAATTTAAGTAATTGTTCTCCAAAAGAGTATTTAGGAAGGCCTTCCAATCGTTTACTTCAATAACTCTAATGAACTTCGAAAATCGTCAACCGGAAGAACAATTATTAAAGGTAAATATAGTTCTCTATTTTAAATATTATAGTACTTTAGTGTAAAAAACTAAAAATAGTCTGGTGGCGTCAAGAGCCTCTTCTATCGAAAATTATGCAAAAATATAATTTTTGATATATTTGAAAGGGTTTGCGATCTATGCGATCGCTTTACTTAATTTAAAAAGGTTACTTCAAAGCCTTAGACATTGAAAATTTTGTTATTAAAAAACCCTTAACTTTTTAACATTTCTTCAAGTGCATAATTTGAAAAGTTAATTACCTAATTAATTGAACAAGTGCTTTAATTAAAAGTGAAAAGTTAATAAAAATTTAAACTTGTGTAGAAACTTAAAAGTTATTAAATTAAAGTTCTGCGCATGCGTTACATGTGGCGCAATAAATTAAATCACGTGTTCAAAATGGTAGGGAATTCCATTGGTATTGAAAGGTTTTTGTAAATAGTCTTTTTTATAGTAATAGGATAATCGATTTTAATATTGCTATATTATTTTCAATAATCGATATTTATAATATCATTCTTCCAAATAATCGATATTTTTGTGATATCGATTATAATATCATAGTTTAAATAATCGATATTTTTGTGATATCGATTAAAATATCATACTTTAAATAATCGATATATTCAGTATATTGTTGTCATTGTGTTGTTAATAATGTATTTAATTTTGACCGCATTATTGAAGCTTATTTGTAATAATAATATAATTATTTCTAATGATTAATGTTTTGTAATATAAACAAAGCAGTGTGTTTGCGTTTTCCTTGAAAATTTTGGTAAATTTAATGAAAATGAAAAATAGTGTTTGTAATATAGGCTACCCTAGGACTGAAATTCAGTTTTTGACAAAAGTTTTTTGAAAGCCTAGGGTAGTTGTAGGCCTATATATTTTTTAATTCATATTGGTGACACAATATCAGGTATATTTATAAGCAAATATTTTAAAATTAAGTATTTTTGAACAAAATGGACAAATTTATCAAATTTAAAAAGTTGAGGTCTAATATAAAGACTCGAATTACTAAAATAGTAAATAAATTGAATGAATTGAAAACTAATGACAGTTTGGGTATTATTTTTTGCAAATCTCAAATAAATGAAATAAATAATTTGATGTTAAAAATCAAAGAAATTGATGAAAGCATGATTGATGTTTTGATGGAATCTGAGCTTGAAGGCCTAAATATGGACTCTGAAATAGAAAGTCAAAGTGATTATTATTTAGAATTAGAAATTAAATTAAGTGTTTTTAATGAATTTATTTTAAGTAAAGAGACTGTTAAAACAGAACCTAATATTTCTGATAGTTTTGTGGAAGCCTTAAATAACATTGATCACACTACTAATGTAAAATTGCCCACAATGAGTTGTTCTATTTTTGATGGAAATTTAAATAAAATTAGTTTTCAAGTTTTTTTAAATCAGTTTATGAATATTGTTGGAAATAACCCTAAACTTAATGATTCTGTTAAATTTATGTACCTTTTAAGTTTTTTGAGGGACTATCCTTTAAGTATTGTCTCACATTTATCAATCATACCTGAACATTATAAAGTAGCATTAGAATTGTTGAAAGCTGAATATTTGGATGTAACAACTATAACAAATGACTTGTTTGCCTCTTTGATAGCTATTAATATAGAATCCAAATATGATAAAGATTTTTTATCCTTAAAAAATGCATTAAATAAAATCAGGGCTATTATTTACGATCTTAAAGTGCATAAATTGGATTTTACAATCTCAAAGAGTCCAGGCTGTTGTTTGTTGTCACATATAGTAGTAAAAAAGCTACCTAAAGTATTTTTGAAGGACCTGATAAGAAAAGTAGGGCACAATTATCCTGATATTAATGAAATTCTTGACAATTATCAGGATATAGTTAAAACCTTAATTAGTACTAGTTCTTCCTCAGAAAGAACAGTAAGTGCCAAACTCAAAAGCAAAAATACACTTGTTACTACTCAAAAAGAAAAAACATCTCAAAATAATGCTACAAGTAAACAACATTCTTTGGCAAATTTTCAAACCTCGAGTAAAGTAAAAGAGGTTGAAAAAAAGTGTAAATTATGTTCTGGGCCTCATTCTTTAGGACTTTGTCCTGTGTATAGCAATTTTGAAGGCAGAATTAATAGAGTAAAAGAGTTGGGGTTATGCGAAAAGTGTGCTGGCAATCATCCACAAGCACAATGTTTTGGTAATAATAATAAAATGAGGTTTCCGTGTAAATGTGGAAGTAGATCACACATACAACCATTGTGTAATGTTAATAATAGTGAGGTGGTAAATACAACGACCAATCATTGCATAACTTTTCATCAAAGTTTAGAGAATGAATATATTCCGCCTACCACTTCTTTAAATATGGTTTTCAATGGTAAAGAAAAGGCTTTCAGATGTTTAATCGATACAGCTTCAAGTAGGTCTTATATATCAAGAGAAGCTGCTGAAAAGCTAATAACTAATATAAATAGTCTTCCTATAATAGAATATGAGGTTCAAACTTTCATTGGTTCTAAAATTAAAAAGTTTCATCAAACATTAATTGGTGTAAGAGTTTTTAAAAGAATAGTTTTTATTCCTTTTCTTATAGATGATGAATTAAATATAAATTATAAAGTAGATGGCATTTCAGATGTTATAAATAATATGAAACGTAATGGTTTAAATTTTGCAGACAATAATTTTAATAATCCTAATGTAAATAGTCATATTAAAATAGATGTTTTGCTTGGAATAGAAATAATAGACTTGTTTCCATCCTTTCAGACTGTAACTTTTGCAAGTGGTCATTGTTTGCATATTGGCAATAATAAATTAATTCCAATAGGTAATATTTATAATTTTTTAAGTAGAGAACAGATTGTACGTTTGGTTGAAACCAGAAAAAGTAATAAAGTTAGTAATTTCATAACTCAGTCAAAAGTTGAAACAAATAATGCCATAATTCCTAAAAATGATTCTAAATGTAATAACAGAAGGCTGAATACACAAGTGTATTTCGTGTTAGAACCATCCAAAAGTTATTTTAACCCCATTGAGCAATTTATTGATTCAGATATTGACAATGGTTTGGAAAATCTGTTTAGCCTGGAATCTTTAGGTATCAAGCAGGACGAAGACATTCTGAACACTGTAGATAAATGTCAAGTGCAATTATTTAATCAGAATATGATTTTCAAAGACAACCATTATCATGTAAGCCTTCCTTGGTATGAAGACAAAATAGAATTAGTTCCTAATAATTTTAAAATATCTTTAAATATAGCTAATAGAGTGTTTAATAAATTAACTCAAAATAATTTAATAAGTAAATACAATAAGGTCTTTGAAGATCAATTGAATGATAGAATAATTGAAAAAGTAAATATAAATTTTAATGATGCTTCAGATATTAGTAAATATAAATTCATTCCTCATCGACCTATAATAAGGCAAACGAAACAAATAAACTACAAAAATAAGACCAGTTTTTAATTGTTCCCTTAAAAGTAATAAAACTCTTCCATCTTTGAATGAAGCAGCTTACAGTGGCTATGACCTTATGAATTCACTTTTAAAGCTACTACTTGTGTTCAGAACGAATCGTACTGTTGTGATAAGCGATGTAAAACAGGCGTTTTTGATGATTAGGTTAAAAGATGAAGTGGACATGAATAGGTTCACTTTCTTGTGGTTTAATAACGGGCAACTAGAAGCTTATAGGTACCTCACATTAATATTTGGGTTTACATCTTCCCCATTTATCTTGCATTATATAATGAAATATCATGCTTCTAAGTATCCACATGATAGATGTACTGAAATATTATCCTCAGGCTTCTATGTGGATAATTTAATATTTACAAGCATGCAAGAAGAAAGTGAGATAGTAGGTATATATCATCAATGTAAGAAACGAATGGAAGAAGGGGGTTTTATCTTGAGATCTTGGAATAGCAACTCAGATGCTTTGCGTGTTAAGTTCAAGGAAGAAAACTCCTTTGTAGAGCATTCTAGTTGTTATGAAAAGATCTTGGGATATAGTTTCAATGTAGTGACTGACTGTGTGCATATCAATAAAGTAGAATATCTGGAGAGTATTTCAACCAAGCGTCAATTGTTGTCTGAGATTTCCAAGCTTTTCGACCCTCTCAACTTTGCTCTTCCTATTTTGGTTAGGGGTAAATTGTTGATGAGACAAGTGTGGCAGCATAATTTGGCTTGGGATGAAAGAGTGCCTGATGAGATACTAAAAGAGTGGTATAAACTACGCAATAACTGCGAACATCTGGATACGATTGCAATACCTAGGAGGGCTCTTTCTGAAGGGAATAAGTATGGCTTGCATCTTTTTTGTGACAGTTCTGATAGTGTTTATGGATTTGTATGTTATGGAGTGGATGATAATAACAAAAGCTCCTTTATATTTGCTAAATCCAAGGTAGCTCCTGCCAATAGGCCTAGGGAGTTAAGTATTCCTTCCCTGGAGCTAATGGGGGTTATTTTGGCCTTAAAATGCTTACCCAATATTCTGGAAGCATACAGTAATATTTATTTTGAATTCATTAATATTGCTGTGGATTCACAAGTAGTTTTGAGCTGGTTATTAACCAGACAAACCAAAGTAAAATCTAAGTTTTTAAAAAATAGAATAAATGAAATGGATGGCTTAATTACTTCCATCAGTAAGAAGTACAAGGTAAATGTGTACTATAAATATGTAAATACAGCAGAAAATCCTGGTGATTTTTTAACTAGGGGTTTAACTTTTAAAAAATACAAAGAAATATTTGCTCTGTGGTATCATGGTCCTGTTTGGTTAACCAATGATTTAGACAATTGGCCCCAGTATCCATTGTTGAGTGTACCACAAGAATCCTTACCTCTATTAATGGTAAATATAAATATTGTTAATAATTCATGTATTAGTATTTTAGATGTAAGTAAATATTCATGCTATAGAAAAGTCTTAAGAATCACTGCCTGGATTTTTAAATGGCTTAGTAAAATTAAAGTAAATATAGATTACCAGCAAAAATCAGTAAGGTATTGGCTTAAAATAAATCAAATTCAATCCTTTGCTAATGAAATTAATTTTTTAAATGAATATAAACAGAAGGTAAAAGTAACTTCCTTGAAAGACTCAGAAATTCCTCCCTTGGTTTTGAACTTAAATCTTTTCCTTGATGAGAAAGGCTATTTGAGAAGTAAGGGCAGGATTAATAAGGCTCTTCTTATTAGCTATGAACAAGCTAATCCCATATTAATGGGAAGAAATCATGGCTTTACATTGCTATTTATTAAATATGCCCATGAGCAAGTAAAGCACCTTGGCATTGGTACTACTCTTAATTACATCAGAAATCAAGGTGTGTGGATACCTAAGGGTAGAGCTGCAGTAAGATCTGTTTTATTAGAGTGCATTACATGCAAGAAGTACAATGCTCTTTCTTACAGGTACCCACGTTTCACTGACATACCTAGAACACACATGAATCTCATAAAACCTTACCAACACACAGGTATTGATTTCACCTCTCATGTATATGTCAAAAACAACACCTCAAAGTTAGAGAAAATGTATATCTTAATTTTCACTTGCTTAAACATCAGAGCTGTACACTTAGAACTAGTACCCTCTATGAACACCTCTGACTTTCTGTTAGCCTTCAAAAGGTTTTGTAACAAATTTACTATACCATCGTACATATATAGTGACAATGCATTATATTTTAATAAAGGGTGCAATATAATAGAAGAGTCCTTTAATACCAATGCTTTCAAGGAGGAGTTTGATAAAAATCAGATCAAACATGTAAAAATTAACCTCTTTTCTCCATGGCAAGGTAGCCATTGGGAAAGGTTGATAAAAGTAATGAAACAGTGTCTGTATAAAGCTGTTGGAAAGAGTAAAGTGACCTATTTTGAGCTTCTTACCACTCTGTCTGACATAGAAAATGCCATCAATTCCAGACCCCTAACCTATAGATCTGGTACCTCTGAGTTGGAGGCAATAACGCCCAATTGTTTTTTGAAAGTAATGTTTAATAGTAATTTAATATTTAAAAGTAATTTTGATATAGAATATCAGATGGGCAGTGCACCCAACAAGGAGGTACTGGATTCTACCCTTATAAAACAAAATGAACTCTATGAAGAGTTCAGATGGTATGAAGAATATCTGCTAAGTCTCCGCGAGATAGGTAGAGATCTTTACCAGACTGGATGGAAGATAAAGTAAAAATAGGTGATGTGGTGCTAATAAAGGACATCAATAAACCACGCCCATTTTGGAAATTAGGTAGAGTGTTGGATGTTATAATTGGTAACGATAATAACATCAGATCAGTCAAATTAAAAACAGGTTCTGGTGAAGTAGGATTGCATTCATCAGCAACCTTTACCCCCTCGAATTAAATACAGGAGGTGGTAGTTTGCATAAAGTATCAAATGTAACACCTGTACATACAACACCTGTACAGGATGACAACAGCAACAGACCTGGACCTTCTGGAGTAAATAATAATAATAAAGCCAATAATAAAAGACCTATGAGAAAAGCTGCTCTTAAACAGAGGCAGTTTATGCAATCCAATTTAGCTGATCTATAAATTAAATTGCATAAATAAATTAGTAAAATTGGGTTTAGGGTAATATTAAGATTGGTTTAGGGTAATTTTAAGGTAGATTTAAGGTTTTAAGTAAAAAGAAAAAAGTAAAAAAAATATATTTTTTAACTAATGAAATAAATAATATTAAAGGAAACGCAAGCACACAGCTTAAGTAAACACAAAGGGTATTGTATTGCTTCTTTTTGAAGCAATCCTCTGCCCGGAGTGTGTGAAAAATTATTCATGAAATTGTACATTTTTCGTCATTAAATATTAAACCACAGTAAAAATAAATCACAGTAAAATTTCGACTTAAATATTGCAGTAATATTCATCCGCCAGGTCACATGACACCAACGCGGTCAGTATATGAATTTCCAGTATAAAATTTTTCCAGTATTTGAACAGTATGCCGTTCTTACGTACTTAGTCAACACGTATTGTGTACTCCGTCAGTATTCTGCTAGTAACTTGTCAGTATAGAAATAGTATTGTGTATTATGTATTTAAAATACACTCCGTTTAGTAACTTAAAGTGAAAGATAAACAATAAGTGTCTTTTTCTTTTTATTAATATTAATTAAATTGATCACGGCAGTTTTTAAAAACAGTTATGCCACTACGATCACAGCTTCTTTAAGACGGTTAAAGTTAACTTGTATAAAGTTTAAGTTAATTAAAGTAAGGATTAACGAGTCCTTTAAAATGAGAGGAAACCCTTTCAAAAACCTTTGGAAATTCCTATCCGTAATAATAAATCATCATCTTGTCATAATAACTGTATTAATTAATGATAATTTAAGTAATTGTTCTCCAAAAGAGTATTTAGGAAGGCCTTCCAATCGTTTACTCTAATAACTCTAATGAACTTCGGAATTCGTCAACCGGAAGAACAATTATTAAAGGTAAATATAGTTCTCTATTTTAAATATTATAGTACTTTAGTGTAAAAAAACTAAAAATAGTCTGGTGGCGTCAAGAGCCTCTTCTATCGAAAATTATGCAAAAATATAATTTTTGATATATTTGAAAGGGTTTGCGATCTATGCGATCGCTTTACTTAATTTAAAAAGGTTACTTCAAAGCCTTAGACATTGAAAATTTTGTTATTAAAAAACCCTTAACTTTTTAACATTTCTTCAAGTGCATAATTTGAAAAGTTAATTACCTTATTAATTGAACAAGTGCTTTAATTAAAAGTGAAAAGTTAATAAAAATTTAAACTTGTGTAGAAATATATATATAACTAATATATATATATATTGTTGTATTAATATATATATATATATATATATAGAAAGTAATATTTATATATATATATTATATATATATATATATATATATAGATAAAATATATATATAGTAAATATAATATAATATTATATATTATATATATATTTATATATAATATATATATATAAATGTATATAAAGGGAAATTTTGTAATGCTTTTGGTATGTTGGTTTAGTACTATTTTCTATTATATATTTATATATATATATTATATATATAATATAATATATATATATATATATATATATATATATATATATATATATATAATACTAATATTCAGGGCGCTCGTCGTACAATTTATAGTGGTTGCATCTTGAAATTTTCACACACCACGAATTATATATAATATATATGATATATATATATAATATATATATTATATATATATATTATATAAATATATATATATATATATATATAATATATATATATATATATATATTAATACCTATAATATATATATAATATATATTATATATATATATATATATAATATAAATATATATTATATAAATAATTATATATATATATATATATATAATATAATATATATATAATATTTTTCTTTACTTTATATTTTTATAATGTATACATATATATATACAATAGTTTTCTGTTTATATTATACTTAAAATATTTAATTTTTTTAATTTTTGTTACTTACCTATATAAGTATGAAGTAACTTGAACATCAAACTTTCTTTTTATTTAAAAAAGAAAAATTCGGCTCGCCGTTTCTTAGAATTAGCAAATTTTTCAATAACTTTGCAATCAAAATCACAAATATTAACGATAAAATCCTTTTCTACTGAGAGCATTGCTAATGCCGAAAGCCTGTCCTGCCCCATCGTATTTCTCACAAAAGTCTTAATCCTTTTTAATGTAGAGAAACACCGCTCAGCTTCCGATGTGGTCATCGGGATAGTTATAAGGACTTTTAATATTTTTACACATTCACTGAATGTGTCTTCTAATTTATTTTCACTTATGAAATCAAGGAAAGCTACAGCTCCGGACATTGAACGAAATTCTTCAGTGCTGTAAATTAATGAAAGTTCCGTCTGTAGTAGCTTTTTTATGTGAAGGAGGGGGTACAATTTACAAGTTTCTTTTAAGTTTTGGGCAGGAAAGTTGGAATTATAATGGG
>JABUQX010091728.1:0-2500 GCA_015478945.1 Trachelipus rathkii | reverse complement strand
AAGAATAAAAAATAATAAATAGTTATACCCTAGCTGCTAGTTGTATAAAATGGTGGTTGCGCAAACCTGCAACCAGGCCACGAGCCGCCCCTGATATATATATATATATATTATAATTATATATACGAATCAATATATATATATATATATATTAATATATAATAATATATAATATATAATATATATATATATATATATATATATACAAAGGTGGGCACCGTTAATGAGAAAGTTAACGTCGTTAATTTTTAATCGTTAACAAAAAATATTAACGACGTTAATCATTAAAGCGTTTATCGGTAAAGAATGTAGCGGAAGTTAACGTTAATCGTTAACGTTAACCGTCTTCACAATATGTAGGAATAGTAATAATTATTGTTAATTTTCTTTTATTATAATAATATCCCTAACAATATTAATAATGATATTAAGCTTATCAGACAATTTATAATGATATTAAGCTTATCAGACAAATTAATTAGGCTTTGACCTATAGCAGATGCTTTTGCCGCTTGCCGAAGAATACTTCCAAAGCGTAAATACCTTATTAATTAATACTCAATACCGGGTGTCCGTAAAAGAATTTCCCAGTTTCAATGCTTTATTATAACAGCATAATATACAATATCCATATCATATCATACATCAAAGTGAAGAGTAAGTTGCATAGTTTCGAATATGCACTTGCGCCAGAACGAGTTCTGATAGGTCGACATACGCGCATGCGCGCATTCAGATGTAGTCTTCTCTAGTGCGTGCGCCACATACTGACAATGGCGAGTCCTGAGCGTAAAGCTTTCTGTGTTCTACAATTTGCTAAGTGTGAATCTGTAATTACGATTCAACGTGCGTATCGTTTACGTTTCCAATGTGATCCTCCATGTGGCAAAAACATTCGCCGATGGTATAGGCAATTTGCAACTAATGAATGTCTTTGTAAAGGCAAAAGTACAGGACGGCCCAAAGTGACTGTACAGGATGTGGACCGTATCAGGGCCTCGTTTCTTCATAGTCCTAAGAAATCCGTTCGGAGAGCAAGTCACGAACTGAAGGTGCCAAAAACGACCGTGTGGAAGGTGTTAAGGAAACGTTTACACATGCGTGCATACCGGTTGCAGTTTGTACATGCTTTAAAGCCCGACGACTAGGCTTTACGGTTTACCTTTGCCTGTGCAGTGTTAGGTCGAGACGATGACCTTCTAGATCGTATAGTGTTTAGCGATGAGTCCACCT
Organism: Trachelipus rathkii; assembly: GCA_015478945.1. Lineage (NCBI taxonomy): Eukaryota > Metazoa > Arthropoda > Malacostraca > Isopoda > Trachelipodidae > Trachelipus > Trachelipus rathkii. The sequence goes on along the minus strand of JABUQX010091728.1, from coordinate 1,267 downwards.
TTCATCTCAGGGGTAAGGTGAATGCCCATAATGTTCGTATCTGGGATCTGAAAATCCGCATGAACTTGTAGAACACGAACGTGATTCCCCAAAGGTTAACTTTTTCTGCGCCATATCCCGACGCCAGGTCTTCGGACCTTTCTTTTTCGCAGAAGCAACCGTAACAGGGGTCGCCTATCTCGATATGTTACAATAATGGCTCTTTTTACAATTATTAGAGGATGAAGCGGTAAACTTTATATGGCAGCAAGATGGAGCCCCTCCACATTGGAGTCACATAGTGCGAGCGTGGTTGAACGACTTACTCCCAGATCGTTGGGTTGGTCATAATGGTCCAGACGACAGAGCTCTATATATCTGGCCCCCCCGGTCCCCGGACTTAACGCCATGCGATTTCTTCCTATGGGGCTGCCCAATTATACGCAGAGTTGAAACGCAGAATTGAACATGCCGTTCCTTCCATTACTCCGGATCTGTTAACCAATGTTTGGGAGGAATTGGATTATCGGCTGAATGTATCCCCTATAACGAAGGGGGCACATATTGAACATATGTAGGAAAAACTCTGTTCAATGACCTTCACTTTGATGTTTGATATGCTGTTGATATTGTATATTACGCTGTTATAATAAAGCATGGAGACTACTAAATACCTTAATTAATACTTAATAGTATATTGTTGTAAAAAGAGTAGGATATACCAACTTACAGTTTTAAAACAAATATGTATAGTTTTTATAAATTACAAAGCTTATTACGCCTACTTCTTATATTTTTCACTAGTCGCAAAAGAAGCAAGTTCAAGTAACGAACGAAAGAAGTTAATGACTCATTGAACGCGCAACAGTCTGTATCTTTTTTTCCTTCAGCGAACCAATAAGAAATGAGAATACAGCAAAAGAAAAATGTCAAACATTTCTAAACGGGATAATAACCGTGTAAGAATAAACACATTTTGAGCCATTGAGAGAAGCGTTTAGGAAATTTTGGAAAATAAAGTTTATCAAAATCGAATCTAATACAATTTAAAATCTGATAAGAAAATATTTTATAAACTCGTAAATTAAAGTAACGATTAACGGATGTAGGGAAAAATTTTAACTCGTTAATAGTCCGTTACTTTTTTTCGAAATTAACGAAAGCGTTAAAAGTTAAAAAATATAACGAGTTTAAATAACGGATTAACGCTTTAACGCGTTAATGCCCACCTTGATATATATATATTATATATATATATATATAATAATATATATATATTATATATATA
>JABUQX010091727.1:37500-51065 GCA_015478945.1 Trachelipus rathkii | reverse complement strand
CAGAAACTTTGTGGATTATTTGGGCAAAAAGAGCTATGGATTCCTCGTTAGACTTGGAGAGCAATATAATCAGAAGACTCTGAAGCATTCATTACTGGAAAAATTACACAAAACGTATGCGTGTTAATACAGATAACGTGGCGATGGTTCTTCGCCCAGAATGCAGAGGAGGTATTGCTTTTGCGGAGTCAATCAATGTTCTCTTTGATACTCCCGACGTCATGATGCTTTAGATTGATAAAACTTGAAGACTGACAAAATTGCTTTTTGAATCAACCAAGGTCGGAACGACATGTGCGCTATGGCCGGATGATAGGACCACAAGAAAATTAGTTATGAAGGAACAAAGGAAAATGCCATCGGCACGAGTTCGATAAGGAGCATGAACGTGTTACAGAGAAGAAATAAGTAAACCGTGAAGGCGATCAGCGACAGCGACAGGCGCGGCCTAGACACAGCTATCAGTTCTTCCCCGGATGACAGAGCAACGACAATCCAATTTGATGGACTCTCCAAATTACACTAAATCCGGAAGATTCTTTCTTGTAATGTGACAACATTACATCGAGCTCATCAACGTCAAAACGGTACGGAGCAAAAGCGCAAAAACGAGCCGGTATCGCATGTAATTAGGTGAGATAATGTTTGAGTCTTCAGCCTATGGATTCGCTTACTAACATTAGCAACAGGAAAGCTGCATATGTTTCTCGTGTCTGCGGTTGCACAATGAATCCCAACGATATCTCTCCACAGCAGAAAAGCATCCTGTTTCCATGTCGTGAACGTAGCATCCTCGAAGAGCGAAGGAGCCAGTATCGTTACCACAGCATTTCTGCAAACACGAAAGACGCAATTCTCGTTGGTTGAGGGCTCCTTAGTTATTCATTTTGATGGAAAACTACTTCCGAATATTTCTGGTGGCCACTGAAGGAAGAATCGAAGTGGCAATTTTAGTCTTCAGCGTGACAAGAAAAACCTTCGTGAGGAGTGCCGAAAGTGACCAAGGCAAGAGGAAAAAGGTTGCAGGAAGTATTTGGCACGGCAAATTCAGTGACTGGAAAACTTCGGGATCAAATCGTGGGAATGTCATTTGACTACAACAGGCCGCTAAAATACAGGCGGAAGGAATGGACCAGCTTGCGTTACCTTGAACAACAAAAACTGCCAGAAAGGACTTTGCTTTGCTACCATTGTTGACAGCCATATATTTGAAATTTTATGTGGGGAGTATTTTCAGACGAATTATTGGCGTAACATCCGGCCCCAAACGTAAAAATTTTGGTAGCATTTAAGGATTTCCAATTTGGCCAAAGACTTGATCAAGAGCCAAATACGAAAACATGTGTAATGACAGCCCCGACTGCAAGAGAGGAGCTTACATGTACTCATCGGGGCATGAGCAACAACCTTTCGTAAGTCTTTTTGTGTACAGACAGAAAGATCAGAAAATTATATTCAGAGAAGCACGTATCGAAAGTACTGGAGCTCCTTCTGATTTTCCTAGTGTGAAACAGTTCGCTGCAACGTGCGTATTAAATTTTCGAAGTACCTCCCTGAGCTACACCATGCGCCCGCGTAGATGTGCCAAATGCTATACGTTCTCAAGATTTATCGTTTTTTAGGAAAACCAGTTTAACGCCTCACAATTTCCGAGAAACAAATCCTGCCATGAAGTTCGGTTATTTTGTTGGCTGATAGACGTGAAAAGCCTGCGGATCATGCTCGAATGCATGTGCAAGCTGCTCTATTAAGCACCTCAATCTAATGTGGCAAGTTTGTTCTACACAACAGCTGCGACTTCTAATCATTATTCGAAAAAGCAATTGCGCAATAAGTCGTCATTTCGTCGGTACTTGGGACAAAGAAACTGGCTCCACTGTCTTTCTCAGATTTAGTATCTGTAGAAACAAAACGTCGAATGGCGGAGCGGTTGCGAGAACAATTAGAACATGTATCTCGAATAAGAGAAGGCAGATCGTTCAGATACACCGGGACAGATGATCTGACAAACAAAACACTTGACTATTTTATCGGATCTGCTTTCCTTCACTTTCTTTTTGAAAGTCATGAAGTTATGAAGTTAGATACTTCGTTCTTGGTCGAAAATGTGGATTCGTGGAACGGAATTAAGTCTTGTCGAGAAGCAAGAAAGGCGAGTAATGGCTCTTAACAGTGTCCAACGACAGTGACCGAACGAGGAATCGCGCCTTGCTCTCCACTTTCAATTCTTCAATTTTGATCAGAAGACAATACCTCTATCAACTCTGCCTAGAACATCACCGCGAAACAATTGTCCAAACACCAAGAATCCACACTTTTGCAAGCAGACTTAAAAATCGAGCGGACTAAAAAAATAAACGAAAAGTTTGTCTAATTTTCAATTTAGGAAACTCTAATTTAATTAGTGAAAGGAAAACATTTTAAAGTGATGTATGCCATTGTTTAATCATACTTTATTTAACGTGTATTTTTTCATAAATCCAATAGAGAAAAAAAAGTTTGTTGTTATGATAAATTATTGTTAAATGTGCATACCAGGATCAATATCTTTAATAAACCATATGTACACCTACTTAAATTTTATGTATTAAATAAATTTTAAATTCTAATATTTTTTGTGTTAAATTACCTCGTCTGTTGGTGCCTTTAAGAAGTAAAGGTTTGTCATTGAAGCTGAGGATAAAATCCGGCAAAAATCAGACTTTTTAAAATTTTGTATTAGAGGTAAATTTAGTGTAAGGATTCAAGTCACCATGTCTCTCTTTGCTTCTATGACACTCACAGAGATCATTTTAGAACCATTTTAAAGCTTTACAGAAGTTCTATAACTATTATTCAAATCATTTTAAACTGAGAGGTTAAATAAAAATTATATCCCGAGTCAAAAGTCACAAAATCAATTCAAAATTGGTGGAAATGTCCATGTATGGTAAAATTTCAACCTCGATGATGGAGTTGTAAATATTATCATATCAGTTTGAAATTTTTTGTGCGATGTTTTTTCATTAAATGGAACAATAAAATTAATGCGCACCTACACAGTTTAGACGTTTTGAAAATTTGAACACACCTTAAATTTTATACTATATATTATATTATATATACTATATTAATAATAATAGATAATATATACTATATAACTTATATAGTAATATATATATATATATATATATATAAATAATTTTATATATATATATATATACTATATATATATATATATATATATAGTATAGCCTAAAAATAGTTAGTAGCAAGTTAAAAGAGCTCTTCTCAGTAAGGCGGTTAATAGGCTGCCTAATAATATGAACACAAAGATAAGTTCTCCTTGCATTTCTAAGAGCAAACAGAGACTTCTATGAATGAACTTATTCAGATCATTGCCGAGCAATTAAAAACTATCACGACCAACAAACACAGCACACACACACACACACACACACACACACACACATATATATATAAATATAAGTATATAATATATAATAATATATATATAATATTATATAAAATATATAATTATATATAGTATATATATATATGCTATAGTTAGCTTATATATATATATATATATATATATAATATAATATATATATATTATAACCTATATATATACTATATATATATCCACACCCATCTTTTTCTTCGACCAGACTCTTTTCTAACCCCAGTTTAACAGCCATGCCTCGAAATCTACTACATGTTACTCACTGTTAGGGTCTTGAAAACACTCCTTTATCTATTTTCCCACACTCCTTGTGACATTATACCACTCTTCAAGCTCTGGCCTCTCCCCCACCAGCATCACTAAAAGTACGTGCATCGGGGCCACGTCAGCCTTTCAAATAAATCTTGCTTGCGGGATTCCCCCCCCCAATCTGGCTAGAATTAGGAAACCCTCGGCCGACTTACCCACAAGAGGACTATTATATATATATATATAAGTACTATATTAATACTATATGATATATATATAATACATATATATATATATAATAGTATATATATATATTATATATATAAGATATAATATATATAAATATAAATATATATATATATATATATATATTAATATAGTATATAAATAAGATATATATATATATATATATATATTATATATAATATATATAATATATATATATCTTATATAATAGCTATATATATATTATATATTATTATATATAACTATATATATATAATACGACTATATATATATATTATATACACTATAAAATATTATATAATATAATATATATATATATATAACATATATACTACTATATATATACTATTAGAATACAAAAACTAGTCATTATATATAGTATATATATATTTGCGGCATGCAGTTTTTGTCACGTGATGGTGTGGGGGGCGAGGGGGGCCCGAATTCATTATCGTTACAAAAAACTACTCTTCAACATGTGGTGGGCTCTTAAATACGACGAAAAATTACGTTTGGTCGAATGAAATGTTAATTAAGTTAAATTTACTTTCATTTTTTTTTATGAATTTGAGCATCAAACTGCCAGCGGGCCGCCTGAGTTAAGCTCGACGCAGCGATCCCTGGTGCTTGACAAGGAATCCCGTCGTTGAACGAAAAATTGGCAGCCAAATCTGTCCATCTTAAAACGCTGTCATATTTTTCGGCCTTACGCTATAGATATATATATATATATATATATATATACTACTACTACTACTATATATATTATATATATATATATAATTATATAACTACCTAGTTATCACTACACAAGTACTTATATATATAACCTAGATATATATATATTATCTAAATACTACCATCTATCATATATATAATACTACTGTATCACCATTAATAGGTGTAATATATATACATAAGGTTATACTATAATCACTATAGTATATATCATATATATACCTACTATGACCTACTAGAGCTATACTATATATACGGTAAGTTATAATATTATGATACGTATATATACTATATATATTCATAGTAGTATATATATATATCTATATATATTAATTATACTATATCATACTATATATAAATCCCCAAAATATTATCATTTTATATTTAATGTTTGTCTCTATTATTTACTATTTATTTAACATATCCTCTTTTATTCATATGCTTTTATTCTATCATCTGTGCTCTATCATACCGGCTCAATTCTACTAGTTGAGCTGACTAGAGGTCATAAATAGCCTTACTGTCCACGCCCTCAATGACGTCCTACTTGTTTTAAAAGAAAATTCGTTACGGTCAAATCCTACCCAACACGATTCTCAGTGAACCAGATAAAAAAAAAACAAAAAGAAAATAAAAAGAGCTCCAAATTAAAAGTATTATTAAGGCTTGGGACGATGCGTACATGTTCGAACGTTGAACGAGTCACATAGACAAATAATACTGGCAACCATTAAACCGCGAAAAGATGACAAAAAACAGGCACCCACAGTCAAAAATGATTGCCATTTATTTTACAGACAGGCTTCAACATTTATGTCTACAGGATGGCGCCGTTGATTAAAACAAGATTCAAATAAAAAAAACAACTTTCTTGCTTTTAGTCTCTGAGTTTATGGCTGTGGTGTCGTATTCATCCGTAATTCTTAGATACTTATTCATGCACGTATTCTTTATATGTATATCTTAATTATGTAAAACTAGTTCCTGTCATGTGGTACCAGCTTCCGGGCGAGTTGCAGAAAGATTTACAATTAGTTCTAGGGTTCATTTCTTACATCCTCCTGTGGGGTAATCTTCTAAGACGACAGAGTCTCCCTTCCGCCAGGTTCCTTTGACTTCGTTATTTTGTTATCTGTATTCGATGTAGATCCTAACTACGAGAGAGATTATCTTGAACCATATATTATTATTCTAATCTAAGAAAATAAGTCTGTTTTCAATCTACTGAAAGGGAAAAGCGATTATATATTTTTATATACTTCAACTTTTAACACAAAAACTTCTCTTTTCTTTTTTCCTTTAAGTGTTTTAGAACGAGTGTTGTCAAAATTTTAATTATCGATATTTTAAATCGAACATAAATTCGTTATATCAATCAATCATACTATTTTGTCTCAAATGGCTATGCTGCACCTACGTCAAGCCCGTGCCGCGGGCACTTCGACTCGACTGTTTGTGAGATTACATCTACTTAAATCAAAACCTTATACGATAAAATTTTAATTTTTTATGATTTGATAAAATGAATTTTTTTGGTATCTCTTGCGACACCTTTTCCATTATACTGTAAAGGTGAAATATATTTAACTTGATATTATGCAATCAACTTCTTTCGTCACCCTCGAACAAAAACATGAAAAATCTTTTAAAATATATTTGCTTCCTTTCATGAGTCGCTCGTATCAAAAGCGAGGTTGAAAACACAGATAGGAAAAGATCTTAATTGCTTTTTCAGAATATATATATATATATATTTACCATATATACGTATTATAGTATATATATATACTTTGATATATAGCTATATATATATATATACCTACTACCTATATATATATTAGATATTATATATATATATACTAATATATATATATATATACTATATGTATATATATATATATATAGTATATTATATATATATAATATTATATATATATATAGTATATATATATATATATATATACTATATATATAATATATATATATATCATATATATATATATATAGATATTATATATTATATATATATATATATACTATATATAAATAATTTATATATTATATATATATATATAATATATAGTATATATATATATATATATATATATATATATATATATATATATATATATATATATATATATATATATATCATTCGTGAGCAGGTGGTCATCTCCCAGCAAGTTGATGTAACTGGTCCCCTATTGGCAGTGTCAGACAACATGTTTGTTCCACAATAATTCCAAACGACGGCCAGAAGGGCCGAAGAGGCTCGACCCCGCAGAAGGAATGTTTGGTTGAGTTCGCGCATCCTGTGTACCTGGGCAGTTAGCGTTAGATATTTTGAAGGATTTAATTATAAGTTCATTCCTAATGTTTTCTTAAGCCTTTTCCGATTGGCGATGCGAGCATTCCTCTAAACTATTATAATTATTTGAAAAGTGTTACCGTAAATTATATTAATAAATCGTAAAAATAATCATTCACATAGCACAGAAAATATAACACACCCACACCCACACCCACGACACACTAACACACAACACACAGACATATTAATATATTATAATGTAATATATATATATAAGTATATATGACAAGGAATATATAGTGTTAGTTAAAAAAAGAATAAACATAGAAATATATATATATAATATAATACTATATATATATTTGTTTGTGTGTGTGTTGATGTGTGTGTGTGTTGTGTGGTGTGATGTGTGTACTGTGTGTGTGTGTGTTTCGCTGTGTGTGTTTGTTATGTTTTTCTGTGCCTATATGTGAGATGATTATTTTTACGATTTATTAACATAAATTCAGCGGTAACACATTTACACAAATAATTATACCATATTTAGCAGGAATCTCACAAAACATGCTTAAGAAATTAGAAAAGCAGTATAAGAATCCTCAAAATCTAAGCTACGGCCCATTAGTATATATATATATACAGTATACACTAATATATATATTATATACATAAATGATATATATAATATATAATATATATATAATATATATCACATATATCTATATATAATATATAGTATATCATACTCACGCTTATTAAGTTAGAACTTCCGTACCCCAAGCCTGATTTAAATTGTGTGTATACCCGACGATTATGTCAAGATCCAATTGAAAACCTGTTTTGGTAATATAAGAGGTGCCTGTGGATTTAATGATAATCTAACATGTGCCATGTTTGAAGCCGTGTTTCAGAGAGCAGCAATTTCATCACTCTTAAATGTTTCAAAATTTAAAAACTTTGAAAGTGACGAAACTTACAACATCTTGTTGCAAGGGCAGTTTTCAAGTGAGTGTGTTACAAAAGACTCGGAAGTTAACGTAGCAAGCAACCTCCAGGAAATTAATTTTGCAAAATTAGTCTTATTTCTATCCTTGAGTGATACAAATAACGATGAACTATGTGGAATGAGATATGTGTGTGAAGAACTTGCTAATAAAGTAAAAAAAATTCATAGAGGTCGTTATTGCTCAAAATGTAATCTGACGTCTTTACTTAGCACCGAAGACATGAATAATAAATTCCTGATCCTAAAATAGTTTCAGCATTTAGGATCTCATGAGGGACTTACAAATTGTAGTGATAACTTTTTTATTTACATTGGTGTATAAAAATATTTTGCAGGGAATTTGTTAGCATATATTGTTAAGAAAACAAGTTTTATAAGCATTATTGCATGTAAGATTGTGTGAAATGAAATATACATTTTGCTCTCCTTATGTTTTACAATTTTTACTGCTTGATAAAACAAAATTAATATAGATAAATTATTAATATTATATTTACAATAATTCTATCAGTCTAAAAATCAAAAGTTCTATAGTAAACTGAAAAAATTTAAAAATATGTAACATGCACCAATGCTTTTTTGTTTTTGTCAGGTATTTAACGAAATTTAGCATAAATATTTAGCATTTTATAATTCTATAGATTAAATTTAAAATATATAGTATGTAATCTTATACAATAAATTCATATGAGTTTATAAGAAATTGGGCCTGAATTTTTTTTTAACCAAGAAGGGCAAATGAAATGTATTTTGGAAACATGAAGGTTCGCTCTTGAAAAGAGGTTTGCGGCATTAAAACGGGATATATGTGTAGCTTTTGAAAACATAGAGAAGCACACTTTTAAAAGTTAATCCCTCCAATTTTTAATTAATTTATTAAACTTTGGTAGTACTGTGTGGATTCTAGAAGTTTCCATTATATGAAAAAGGGACAGTAATTTTTCCTTCAAATTCAGTAAAGAAAAGATTTGGTCTACTTCCATCCGGAAAAGAAAAGATTCTTGCACAATGTTATCCAGAAAAAGAAATCTTCCAATTTTCTGTCAGGAAAAAGAAACCTGTGATGATGCATCTTTGTAATTAATTTATAGTGATTTCTCTTGGGGCGGAGGATCTCTATTTTACTCTTTACAGTGATGGCAACCCTTTAAAGTTTAAAAGGCACTTAGTTTAATAAAAAAAACAGATTTGAAAGAAATATGCATTAAAATGCTTAAAAATTAATAATAAAAAGCAAGTTGCTCGTTTCTTGCATTAAGTGATATTACATTAACTATAACAAAAAATAGTTTTATAAAACAGACAATTTTAGCATTGGGCAGTACTTTTTGATGGCGGGGTTTTATTTGATTCTTGTAGAGATGCCAACCCTCGATGTTTTAAAGGCACGCAGACGTTTAATTAAAAAAACAGATTTGACAGAAAATAAGAACTTAATGGTTATGAAAACGAATAAAATAAAAAAAAAAAGTTTATTCGTTTCCTGCATATTATTGGTTTTAAATTAACTTAAAAAAATACTTTTAATAGAAACAATATAAATTGGCAGTACTTTTTTGGAGGGCGGGGCTTTATTTTACTCCTGATAAATGATGGCAACCTTTAAAAGTTTGAAACACACGAAGTTTAATTAAAAAAAGAACAAAATTTTTGAGAGAAAATGGACAACAATACCTAAAAATTTAATATAATTAAAAAAAGTTAATTTCAAATAATTCTTGACATTATACTATTGGTATTAAATTAACCTAAAAGAAAAAGAAAAAAAATTAATGTGCTTTAAATTTAAATTAGCAGTACTGCTATTTGCTATCGCTAAGCCAAAATCGTAATAAAGACATAAAATCTACTACATAGTATGGTTCCAGGTTGTAGCATTTTATCGTGGTTATAGATTCTTAATGTTAAAAAACTTTCAAGGCAGTGCACACGAAAAAAACTATAATTATTTAATTCGCATCTTAATACCAGCAATTATCAATCTTTTAAGTTTATTTATGCTCGACCTATTTCTATCCTAAAATATTTAGTTTATTAATTTTCCCCTCTCTCAAATACATTAATACGGTCACGTGATTGTTAAGAAACAACAACTAAATAGTTTAAAAAGTTAGCAGAACCTTCCTTTTTTAAATTAGTTTTTATTAATATAATCTGTCCACAAAATTAACTAAGTGTTTTAAATTCCTTAATAAATTTCTATAAATTCTTAAATTTAAAGTGCGATTCTATTAACTCCTCCTAACTCGCTTGTAGTTCTAAAACACTTTTAGGCAAACACCCACAAACAAAATTATTTTATATATTTCAATATATATATATATATATATAATATATATAGTATATATATATATATAATATATATATATAGATACTATATATAATATATACGTAATATATATTATAATATATTATATATATATAGATATAAATATATAATATAAATATATATATATATAATATATAATATAGTTTTTACAGTAATGTCCATTCAAACCTCACGGGCAACCCTATTCAAGGAGGGCGGGTACTTATTTTCCTCAGAATCAAACAACTAACGCAAATTACGCAGAATGAGCACAGACGCAGGCTTGAAGTGCCGGGCGAGAATTAAATTTCAGCAGGAAACACAGAAGATGGAAGAGAATTCACAGAACAGAAGTGGCAGGAAGAAAGGAAGCACCGCAGCGGAACTTAGCCTGGAGGTGCCAATATCCACACAAAACTTATGCGCAGACCACAGCACCCCTTGTGCTACGAGGGACGTCGTAAAGGTGGTACGCGAGTAACAAGTTCCCTCGGAAGCACCTGCCGCTTGCGGTACTATAAGAAAAGAGATTAAAAGCCACACCAACATCGCGCCTCAAGATAGAGCGGTCACAATAAAGTGAAGTGGAAAGACTGAAACAGTTGATAAGTCTTTTTGGCCTTTGAATCGACCCTATCCAAGAGCCGAGTGAAACCAGAGACCCCCCGAGAAAGTGAGAGCAGTACTCCATACAAGCGCCGGATGAGGCCTTGTATAGCTGACAGCATATGAGAAGAGGCAAAAAAAGCTCCTGGCAGATCTAAACAGAAGCCCCTAGGTTCTTTGAGGGCCGCCCTAAGCAACCGTGTTGATGCTGAGGGTTCCAAGACGATTTGTTTATGTTTAAGGCCAAGGATGTTTATTTTTTCAACAGGAGAGACGGAAGAGCCGTCAAAGAAGATAGGGAAAGTTTGGAGGTGTTGTAAAGAGGGAGATTTGTAGAAGTTGAAGAGTATTTTAAAAGTAAATTAAATTTAAAAAAGGTTGAGACGACCCCAACCCGGAAATCCTTCCAGATCAGCGAGAATAGAATTGGAAAGATTAAGACTAGAGACAATTCTAGAAGTACAAAGAGGGAGCAGATTGAAAATGAGATTGAGACATAAAAGGGTCGAGTCTTCGGCATACGAGTGGATTAGAGTTAGATGTTACAGGTGAGTAAGGATAACGTCAATGAAAATCTAGAATAGAAGTAGGAATAAGACAGAAACCCTGAGGAACACACAACAATTAACAGAAAAAGAAGAAGAAAGTCGCCCCGTCAACAACAGCCAAACATTGAGCGATATGAGAGAAAACTTGACAAGAGCAAATATGAAGAGGAAACCAAAGGAAGGGAGATTGCGAGAGCAGAGCAGCGACGATGCCATACCCGGTCAAAATCTTAGGATATGTCATATGTCAAGCGCACACGCAAGTCTCCCCCGTAGTTCCTAAGCGGAAAACCATAAAATCAGTAAGATAGAAAACTATATCGGCAGTAGACCTCGAACGCCGAAGCCGTACTGGCGATCGGAAAGAAATGAATGAGATTCCAGATGATCCAAGAAAATGAGGGGTGTTGAGAAGGGTTCAAAGATCTTAGACTAGAACACAAGTGGAGAGCTATTAAGGCCGATAGTTGAGAGGGATCAGAGTGGGCTACCTTTTTTCGGAATCTGCTGGACATGTGCGTGCTTTCCAACACTGAGGGAAAGTTCTAGTATTGAGACATTAGAGAATATAGGTGAAACGAGGGGCGGGAATAGCAAGGAAGCACACTTCTCTCAAAACTCCGGGGAGGAATGCCATCGGGGCCACCCACCTTCCTAACGTTCGTAGATTCAGGCAGCCCATGCAGACCGATCGGAATTTGTAATCACAGCAAAGGCCATTAGACACCTGATGAGGAGCAAGAGAGGGAGGATGAGGAATGCCAGAAATCATCCAGGGGTGAGTTAGATGAAAATAGGAGGCCGAGGATTGGCCTTCTTTCAGTTGGACAATTAGCAAACAGAACCATCAGAGCGAATAAGAGGAGGAAAGACAGATTTACAGAAGTTGTTAGAGATGTTTTTTGCAAGAGGACAGAAAGATTTGTCAGTTAGGAGAACCAAGGAGGTTAGCGCACTTTCGTTGATGAAAGCCCACTTTGCTCGTCGAAGATATCCCTGCAACGATTTTCTAGCAAAAGTGAAAAATAAGCAAAGAGATATAGTGCCATCAGAGGGCTTTATGTATTTCATATGCACTAATCCCTAGCCTGAATGGCAGAGAACAAAGCCACGATCGAACCGTTGGGATTATGAGGGAGTAGAAAAGATTTAGTTCGAAGAAGGAATGAAACCTTAGCTTCATCCCATCAAACGATTACAGGCTCGCCAACCTATCGGCAGAAGTCGAAGCGTCACAGAGACAAAGCAGTCACTCCAACTAAAGTTAACGTAGAAGCAACGCAAGGCCCCCCAATCGGCCCGATCAAAGGGCCAGAAAAAAACGAGTTGGGCAGGATGGAGCTGTTTGAGAGAAAGTTTTAAAATTAAGAGAAATAAGGTTAGTTGGTTCAGATTTACCGATAGGGAGCGAAATAATGGTGTATTTAAGAGCAGAAGGGACTAGTGTGAAACATAGGGTCAGTGTGATTCAAGAAATGGGTTAGGACGATCCGGAATGTGTGTGGGTTCTTTAATTAGCTGCTCCAGATTAGTTGAAAATGCTGAATTATTCGGCCTCCTCCCCACCTAAATCGGTATGAGAGACCCCAACCATTCAGTGTTATGTAAATTGAAATCCCCTAAATAGATTACCTCAGTATTTGGATGAGAAATATAACAGTCTCGTGAGAAAGTAGTAAGGTATTCTAAAAGGCCGTGAAAATCTGTTCTTGTTAGGAAGAGCAGTAGCAAGAAGCACAAATTACTTGTAGTAGAAGGTGAGAAATATTATTAAGCCACTAGAACATCGAAATTGAGATTCGAGATTCACGAGACGTGTTCAGGAGTGTTTATGTTTAACATAGGCACATACTCCACCCTTTTAGACGGGAAAATTATTGAAAATAAGTTGGGCATTTTAAACGAGTTAGAGGATGAATTTCTAGCCATCTGGGTCTCAGACAGGAGCAAAAAATGTTTAGGGCTAGGAGTTAGATAGGTGGTGTCCCACGGATGCAGAGTATAGATTGCAAGCCACGGTGTTAGTAAAGTCGAGAGTAAGCCCGCGCCTGTGCAAAACTTCTCAATCCCTACATGCACACAACATCCATCACAAAACAAACAACAAA